>JAMKCH010010015.1:0-52804 GCA_023653785.1 Ophioderma brevispina
TCTTGTTATGATTCCCTAAGGGTTGTTATTGACAATGTCATTAAAGACGAATTCACATCACCTAAGAATACAACCACATAATACTTGAATCCAAAATGGTGGCGAAAATCCAAAATGGCGGCTAATTTGTCACGTAAGCTTATCCTTTGATTATCTAGAAATGAATGTTTTCTTAACTTTGATATCATACTCCTCAAGGAAAGGATTCATACAACTTAAAGGGGGACACCAATTAAGGTCCGTTGGTAAAATTCTTCTTTTTCCATTATAATTTGATAATTTGGCAAATGCTGGCAAACCTCGAATGGCCACTAACTTTTAGAAGTATCACTCACGTGCATGTATGAATTTCCCCCCCCTGCTACTGAAATGTGTTTCTTTTTCAAATTAAAAATACATAACCCCTAGTTATTTGGTATTGTTGGCGCTGTGGTGATACACAGCCTGTAAAATGTACACTCCAGGGTTGGTAGAATTTGATTCATTGCCCAACAATCGGATCCAAAAATCACAGGGCACAGGACACATGTTCAACACTGAAAAGCCTTGATTCCCGTCTCTACGGCCTAGTGATATGTGTTTTAAAACGTGATTTCCAGAGGCAAACGAATCCTATTACGTACTGGGACTTCTGAGGGCAAATTGCACAAGATGGCCAATTTGCCACCACCCAAAAGATTAGTTGACTCATGCCGAAGTACTTTGGTACTTTAATGCGTTAGCAAGGTCTTACTAAATCTTTCCATGAAAATTCCTTGCCATTGGATACCCATCGACAGTTTTGAAAGTGCTCTATGGTGTGAAAACAGACCCCCGTGTAGAAGCAACCAAAATATCTGCTGAAACATCAAAGTCCTCACCAATGAGCTCGGTTTGTCATAGGTATCTCAGTCCTAATACAAACCCTCCATCAGTAGATTTCAGGCACCCTCAACAATTTTCGGGATTCCACTTAAACAGAAAGACGGACAAGCTGTGGAATAATGGTTAGACATGTCAACATCTAAATCACCTTCACGACCCTAAAACTGTGCCGCAATCATTTTATAGTGCCCATTGGGAGAGAGATGTTACATCCTCTATCTAGCGATTGTTGGCAAACATTTCTAACCCTGTGGTAGCAAGATTGTTTCTGATCTGGTCCACTTACCCTCAAGTCAAGGCGGCAGTCAGTAAGACCAAAACAATTGTCTTTTATGTGGCACTTTAACTACAGAACGTGAAGAAGGTTGCTCCAAAACTCCATACTATGACAGAATTTTGCCCAACTAGATTGAATAAGAACTTGCCCGGAGATGCATACCAAGATGCTGTAGGACGGAATCATACCCAGGGGCTTTCCAAGGAATGGTGCTAAAGGATATCAAACAAGGTGTATCCACCATGTTTGAAGCCAACTCCTTTCTCGTTTAAAACACTGCTAAGGTGAATGAGGTGTCAGAGGAAAGGAGTGCAAAACCAGCACCCATAACAGCAAGAAACCATGGTCTACCATCCGAGAAAAAGCTTCGGAGTCGAATGTAGCCACAAAACCTTCCCCAGCAGAGAGCCAAAAATGTGACACCCAACCAGTTAAAATTTTTAATTTTTAACTACTTAGTTTCATGTAGATACAAGATGGACATTTACTTACTTTCTCTGGAATAGCCAGCGCAAAACACATATGTACTAGCACGGCGCTCCTGACGCAACTCAGCTCTCAAAAAAAAAAAAAAACAACTGGTTGGCAGAGGAGACGATAGATAATAATCTTCTATTATGTGTTTTAGGTTCAAATGTGCTCATCGCTTTTTCGAGCTGCTAAGCATCAGAACGAGATATTGTTATATATACAATTTATATTTGTTTTTAAAAGTTTAACTACTTTCGTTTTTCCAGGTAGAGGTAGACAAAGGATGGATATTTTGATAAATCTTTCCCTGGAGATAGCGCACGCACACAAGTGTTTGAAAAAAAACGTGTGCGCCTGGCCGGATTCAAACCGGCGACCTCCGTATTTACTAGTCCGCTGGAACGCAATGACAACCTTTCGAAACTAACACCTATAGATGATATATATCGCTCCTCTACCCACCCCGTCCGTGATGCTCATTTGGTTAGAGCGCTGTGTGCAAAATCCATTCAAGACCACGATATGTAACTTTCCATCTCCGCAACCGTAAAGCCAATCGTCGGCTTAAATTAACCTGGTCTGGAAGACCCCTAGAGCACTTGTGATAATTCTGTCTACCTAAGGAGTTACAATGGAACCCGCACGCTCTCTTAATTATTACGACCCACATCATGAAAAGAAGAGTCAGGTAGGTTCACGCAATACATCTTGACAACTCACTGGCACAAATAAGGGGCTCGCCCACATAGATACCACGTAATAATCGAGGCTCTTGTCCTGTACTACTTATGTGTAGATAATGCTAACCCTGTATGGGAAGGTCAACCCATGCCAGAAAGCTTATTCCAGCATTAAATGCCTCCACCACTTATCTCCGAATGTCAACGGCCAACTTATACATCCTAGGCAGGAACTGCTCCACCAAACATCTGTAGTAGTGTAGCGAGTATGCAATAGCGTAAGCTGCCAAATATCTCATGTGAACCCCTTATGTCTGGACGAACCAGCTGCTAACCGCTTAAATCCAGAGAGAGAATTTCTCAAGCAAAGTCCAACCCCTTGGAACAGTCTCAAAGGAGTTAAGAGAGTAACACTATGTAGAAAGTAGGCTACCCTGGAAGTTAGATCAGACACTACCACCTGTAATTGTAGGAACATCACCCAGACAATGTACACCTCTGGTCTGTGGCCAATGTTGGCGCAAACAAATGCACATACAAGACCCTTGCAATTCATTGTCTGCCCAATCTTGGAGCCACAATTTCACAGACATGGACTTGCCAGAACTCAGTGAGCACCCGACATTGTAACCCCACAAAACATCTTCTATTACATTACAGCCACCTTCAGCATTTTTTTGACCTTGCTATGTATCCTTTTATGCCCTCTGGAACGTTGTCCATCCGTACTGTGAGCTTGCAATTTTCCGACTCCAGTCAGCTGGATCTGGGTTAAGCTCTGGAGCTCCCAGCACTGCTTGTCCCTCTGCAATGTCCCGCCTGATATGCTGCTCTGTTTGAGTGTTGATACAGTGGGCATCTGGTAGGTGGAATGAACTCCACTGGATCTTGTTCTTTTGTAATTAGGTCAACAACACTCTTTCAATGTTTGCATTAGATTCTTTCAAGTATCTTCTTATTGGAGATTCTCCAAGTTTTTGGCACAGTTTTTAAACCTACCAACTCATCAGGGAAGATTTGCTTGCTTCCCGTGCGGTGTTTTTTCCTTTGTGGTCCGGTGAAGGTGTGTGAAACAAATCACCAGAGAAAAGAATTCATCTGGTCCTAGGGTCGGCAATAGTAATTCTGGTGTGAATCTTCGAATCCTGTTCCTTTCCGGTAAAACCAAAATGCCAGCCAAGTTCTTGAGGTTGGCTGGCTGAAAAAGGCTACAGAAAAAAAATCACAACGTCTGGTTTCACAGTACGCAACATGACCTTTTATATCCGTGAGAAGCAGCATTGGCTGCATGAAGTAGAACCCTGCTTCTTCATTTGGGTGCATGGAGATACGGTAGATAGTTTAGTTGTTATGTATCTGTTTATAACACCATCATTCCACTGACAGACAACTACCACCTAGTAGAGTCTTAACTTATGAAAGGATGCGCTACAATATAGAATGGAGGTTCTACACTTATCAGAAATAACAAACTGAAGAATGAATAGTAAAATGAATGACTTAAACACTCAAAAATACTTTAACAGTAATGCCATCACATGACCCACATCCATTTTCTTGTATTTTGGTCCATGAATTACTAACTCCGTAATTAAATACGAACAAAGTGACATTAGCAGCTATTTGAATTGATACAGCTTAGAAATTACACCTTGACAGCACCAGGCAGCACAAAAGATACCTGTGAGAATGGCATAAGACCTGTTATGTACACTGACAAAGAAAAAAATCAGCATAACATTTAAGGCATGTTTATTAAAGTTATAGTGGGCAAAAGCCAATTTTTGAACATTGCAGCCAGATGTTATAGTTATACACACAGACAAGAAATGTAAAAATGTTGTCAACCATACCAGAGAACCAATTATTGTTTAGAATGTTTGATTAATGATCTTATCATTTTGCCCATGACACATAAAATCAATACGACTACGACCTTTACCATAGCAAGTTACAGTAGTTTCCATTTTTAATGTGGCAGCCCCTTTGGGATTGTAGCCATTTTATAGCATGTACGTTGGCCATTTCCAACAGAAAGAAATGTGGTTATGTTTGGATATGTTGAGGGCCCAAAGTCCTTATAAAATCAACGAAACCCATGGTTTGCAACTGTAAATCACAAAATAAGCCATCTTTTTCCTGTGAGCGGGCAGCCATCTTGGAATTTAGAATACCCCCATGTGTGGACCGCCATTTTGAATCAAATAAACTACGATTTTTGGTGCAATAAACAGAATATTGACTTAAAAAAAAAGTTAAACCAAGTCATATCCTGACCTATATAATAGTTTTGCAACACATATTGCAATAATTAATGCCTTTTAGGGTTGGCGGCCATTTTGAAATGCGGCCATATTGGAAGGAAATTATTTGGCCGCCTAGACAAGATGTTTTAGCATATCAATAGCGACCTCTGTGCCCATTTTGGTACTTTTCAACCCAAAATGCAACATACTTTCAGCCATTCTGCATGACTATAAAGATGCAATAAGGAATAGTTGCTTTATAATATTCTGTTATTCGTATTTTCACGTTATCCAACCAAATAGGTCACAGTTCCGAATAGAATCCAATAGCTGCCATGGCTGTGGACTTTATTCTATGAGCTAAACCACAATTAATCACATTTTACTAAAATTTTTTTTATTTTTTTTATTTTTTGACCCCTGTACACAACCAAAATTGACTTTTTTTATATTAAAACATATATAAATATAAGTAGATTTTAATTTTACCCATTTTTTTTTTTTTGCAGCTTTTGCCCCATAATCCTAAACTATAAGTCACAGTAAGTACAAACTTATACCTTCTTCTTGGAATCCCTGTAACCAGACAGACATCATGGTGTGCTTTTTATAAGACACTCGACATTGAAAAAATGTTCCGACCCGGCCTGTGTAACCTACCTGAAATCCAAGCTGGGCATGAAAGGGTGTGGCAGAGGGCTCTCCATCATTTTTCTTGATTATCAAATGATAAGTTACTTGTAACCAAATTCACAATTTTAATCCAATTTGCAACACTCACATAAGATATGGTTGCACTACAGTCCCCCACTAAAATATGGGTGTTATCGGACAATGCCAAATTTGAGGAGGATATGTAGTTTCCACGTTTTTTTTGGGCATAATTAACTATTACATAAAATGGCAACCGGATCAACTATTACTCAATTTGACCAAAAAAAAAAAAAATCAGATTCGACAGTATGTCGTGACCATGACGACATAATCTTGTACTAATTATGCTCTTTTACAGGTTACCTATCTTCCTTTGAATATGATGATCCGATGAATCAATATAGTTTGTTAACGGTTTATGGGAAGTTATTTGGTAAGATTTATTCATCAGCCAGACGCGATAAATTCTCATAAAATTGCTGGCACTTACACTAAAGGGCCTGTTTCTTTCTTCTTTTCAAACACTGACTATTGAGTGGACACGTACATGTCTATCGATTTGCCGTGTCGTGGCTTTTTACTTATGACAAGATTTAAATCTGCCACCATAGTTTTAACAAGGTACTTGTAACACGGCTAGACTTATTTTGCACACCTTAACATGTGTTTTTGATGATGTGTTATTTCTATTGCTTTTTGAAGCTTGGATGTTAAACATCCTAGTGAACCTGTTTTTTTTTTCTTTGGATTTCCTTTTGTTTCAAAGCCTGTCCGTGTTACAGTAGAACAAAACCACAAATTTTCATTAAAACTCATTAATTAGGGACTCAGAATTCATGGGGTTTGCTGCTTTGAGAACTAATAAACTTAATTTACATAAATGTTTTTAAAGGCCTAAAATTGAGGGCGCTTTTGGTTGTATTGTTACACTCTCTATTATATGACAGAGTATGCCAATACATCCATGTATACTAACTATTATATAGGTAAAAATAGTGTACCCCTTACTTTAAATTCTAATGTTATGGTCTACATTTTATCACGCGAAATGAAGTTAGCTAAAGGTAATTAATCCCTAATAAAAAAAAATAAAAAAAACATACACCCAGACAGCGTACTGTACCGACTTCGCATATGAAAGTGGACATTCAAGAAAACTCACTTTGAAAGAGAAAGGAAGCATTTGTTTACAGAATTTAAAATGGTAGGTTAGTGAAATTGAACATTTGACCAACCAAATATGCAATAGAAGAATTTTGTTGTAAAATGTGCTATTCACAGAATAGACATAATAATAATATATAATAATACATATGGCTTTTATAAAGCGCCATTTCATCAAGATTCATCAGTGCTGTGCCGCTCTTAAAGGGATTAGCAGCGAATTTGCCCCAATCTGAAAACATCGAAAAACAAAATCATCAAAAATCATATTTTTGTTACTGGATGAATATGCAAACATAACCTGCACGTGATGGGCATACGGTATGTATAAAGGTGCTTATTCCGACTGTCTTTTGCCCACCCCCGATTACCCGGAAGTAGTATCAATTTTGGTATCAGGTGAAAGGCCCTATTTTTCTCATTGTGTCCTGAAATTTCAGCTTTCAAATCCTTCCTTCTCAAGATACAGATAAAAACTACCGTTTCGTGGTTAACCATCATATTAGCACAGTAGTGGATTAGGGGCGTTGCACTAGGCAATATCGCGTGAAGCATACAAACAGCAAGTTTGTTTCCCTGGCAAGTGACTGGTCAGTGTGTACATGTGTCAGATCTCATATCAAGTAAAGAAAACGGTTAGAAAAAAAATCGGAACAAGCACCTGTAAGGACACGGCGGTACTTTTTACTGATTCTGTAATTTCTATACGTGTGTATCTAAATTCCGACTTGAAGATCAAAAAAAGGCCTTCCCGGTGTTTCACAGATTTTCAGCGTGATATAATGCACCATGATAAATAGAGTGTGCCCTCAAACACAAGCATTATGATACTTGTTTATTCTGTACTGGTTGTAAACTACAGTGCAGGAGTTTGAGGACGCTGTCGATTGGTGTCTATTTGCGGGAGACGGTATGGCAAATTCCTCAAATACTTCATTTTGTTGCACTATTTGGTGGTTTGTTTCTACATTAAAACAGTTATAAGGAATTGTACACACGTTATCCCTGATGTATAGTTAAAAAAAAAAACATTTCCACATTTTCGATTATCTCGCATTATCGCTGCTAATCCCTTTAATGTATCACGCGGGAGAAGGCGCAGGCGCAGGCATACAATGGTTTTTAACATAGAGACAAGATTCTGGGTCAAATGGTTTTTAACATAGAGACATGATCCTGGGTGTCCCCCCAAATGAAAGCAATTATATGGAAAAACCATATACGTGATACGATGTGCCGATTCTTTTTAACTGTTGGTGTTTGGCGCAAAAAAAAAATGCCAAAATAATCAATTTTTTTGACATTTAGGGAAAGATTTGCATGATTATTGGTTATTTATATAATGTGTACATTGAAATGTTTTGGACACTTTTTTTAAGTGCTGGAAACAAGCAGTTCTAAATCTTAAATAGTTACACCTTCAAATTGGTACCAAAAAACCTTGTCCCCAGGAGGGTGCAACGAAAATGAAAAAATAAGGCTCATTTCAAATGTCAGCTGATAGGCCTACTGGACCCACCCGTTTTCTGTCGGTTTTCATTTCGGACACTGCCCCCCCCCGAATATCAGAATCTGCTATGTCACTGGATCTGTTGTGGCAAAACAGATACAGATCGACCGGTGGTCTTCTCATTTAGGACCTAAGGCAATATTTTGAAGGTGTGTGCAAAACTTTGGGCCCCCCCGATGAAGTGTGCATTTTTGAAAATCCAATATGGCTGCTTCCATGTCCGAAGTCAAAAATCCTTCAGTATTTTCGGATCGAAACAATTTTGTTTGCTCGGTACTAATGCGTTTAAGCACGAAAAAGTTGTTTCGGTTAGTAATGTAATGTTCATTTACATTGCCACAAAAAACATATATGGCTGCAAAAAGTCAAAATGCGCTACGGAATCATTTAAATGATTCTGACTCCTCCATTTATATATATTTATGGTTGTATAAAATTATAGCTGAACACACTACAAAAAAAAACATGTCTGCCAGGTGTTCAAAATGATCCTTACAATTGAACACACTCTGCAAGCGTTATTTTAATCTTAATATCTCTAGAATGCATGTAAACCACATCCGGACACGCCAAGTGTTCTCCACATTTGCAGTGTAGAAGCTTGATTCTAGTGTCTCTATGTTAAAGGCTCAAGTCACACAGCCGATTTTTCGCTAGAAAACCACTTCCAGACTGCTCATAGGACTGGTGCCGATGGGCCAATTTTCGAAAAATCGTGAGCAGTTTTTCTTTGTCGTGTGTGGTTTTGGCAAGGTCTGGACCTGTTCTGTACAGTAGTCTGTAGTCTTACACATTATTTTCTAGAAAACCGTTTCCAGACTGCCCAAGACTGGTTCCGATTGGCAATTTTTCGAAAATCGTGAGTAGTTTTGGCCAAGTCTGGGACTTGTCCTGTACAGTCTTCTGCAGTCTTGTGTGGTCGGGAGAACATGGCAAATTTGAAAAAAAAACCCGCCACGATTTTTTCTTGCAGCTTAAAAAAATTGTGGCGGGTTTTGGAATGGGGAAGGTCGGCTTGAACACATGAGCGGTTTGGAAGCGGTAGCCGATGAGTTTAGCAGGGGACTGTAGTGTAAGAGTGTGTGCTTCCGGATAAAATTGTGATTTTTTGCATACAAGTACTTTGGGCATTGATAATCCAAAAAATTGATGGAAGCACTTGCCAACCCCCTTAATGGCCCCCAGCTTGGGTTTCAAGGTTATACAGGGGTCAAAAATGTAAAATGTTCTGAATGTGTTAAAAAAGCACACCATGGTGTTTGTCTGGTCACAAGGGTTCCAAAAACGTATAGTTTACACTATGGCTTATAGTTCCGGAGTTATAGGGTAAAAACTGTAAAAATGGTGAAAAGTCAATTTTGGTGTGTACATGGGTCAAAAGTTATTAAGTTGCTTTGATTCAGTTAATATGTGGTGCAAATTGTTTCCCTAGCTTAAAGAATTGAAATAAGGAATAGTTTGCTTTATCTGTTATGCTTAGTTTTCACGTTATCCAACAATATAGGTCACAGGTCAATAGAATCCAATAGCTGCCAATAGCTGTTGACTTTATTCGCCATTTTGGTTAATAACCAGACACGTAAGATAGTCAAAACTATTCTTATATTTCATTCTATGAGCTAAACCAACAATTTGAACCACATTTTACAAAAATTGGAGCAACTTTTAATTCTTTACCCCCGTACAAACCAAAATTGACTTTTTTAACCATTTTTACAGTTTTTACCCCACAATTCCTAAACTATAAGTCATAGGTAGTACAAACTATACCTTTTTGGAATCCTTGTAACCAGACAGACATCATGGTGTGCCTTTTCAACACAATCGGAGCATTTTAAAAAAATTTTACCCCCTGTGTAACCTTGAAATGGCAAGTGTGGCAAGTGCTTCCATTCATTAGTTTTTTTTATATAAATGTTAATAAATACTTGTGTACCAAAATTCACAATTTTATCCGGATTTGCACACTCACATAAGATCTGTTCACTACAGTCCCCCACTAGTTGGTGCGCATCGTGAGTGGTTGTGTGGCAACGGGAAGTGGTCAGCATTAGTCTGCTTCAAGCGCGAGAGAAATGCAATCCAACTGGACATGTTTAAATCGCGACTAACAACAAACTTGATCTTGATAGCAGACTTGTGCTGTCGTGATTGAGAACTGACCAAGTGACATGCTTTATCGCTACTGCGCGGCGAGTGAGCATCTCCTGTCTTGTAATTTGGACAAGACTGCAGCCGATTTTGAAGAATGTAGTCTTGTGTAGTTGGGAAGCGTTGGTCGCGCGCGGGTTGTCTTCATGTAACGGTACCTTTCTTGGCCGTCACAACTCGCGACCAATCAACGAGTCAGTCTTGACAGCGACATTCACAACTGTGCCGTCGTGTCAAGTCGAGCGACTACTCGGGACTGAAAGAGTGTCGTCCGCCAGTTAAACATTCTGGAATCTTGTTGATCCATGATGCTGTCGCCTACTGCTCGGCGTTTCAACATGCCCTTGGGATAAAAATGTTAAATTTTGCAAGTTAATAAAGAAGACGGTAAGCCGATTAAAAATGCGGTCTTGTGTAGTCGGGAAGTGGTTGGGTCGGGAGCTGTCTTCTGTGTGACTATCACCTTTGTATCGGCACCAGTCTTTAGCAGTCTGGAACGTGTTTCTAGCAAATAATGGGTAAGACTACAGAGAACTGTACAGAACAGGCCCAGACTTGCCAAAACTACACATATGGCACATTTGGTCCGTTTATAACGACCGTCCTCAAGCCCCAAAGGTCATTGGTTCGAGTCCCGCTTGAGGCCATGTGTTGTGCATGGGCAGGCACTTTACCTAGCGTTGGCATCTCTCTACCCAGGTGCTAATGGGGAGCTGTTTATAATATTATCCATTGAGCGCCGCCCAAAGGTATGAGTATGCCTTGGGCATTGTAGGGAAGCTGACATTTTCTAGTCCAGCGGATAATGTAAAGCGCTTTGATACATTGTGCATGTGAAAGGCGCTATATAAATGTCGACATTTATGAAAAAGAAAAACTGCTCACGATTTTCGAATATTGCCAATCGGCACCAGTCTGGAACAGTCTGGAAGTGTTTTCTAGCAAAATCGCTGTGTGACTGAGCCTTTACTCATTGACGGCGGTCCGGTACGTACGTAATCCGTGTCTAAAATTGAAAAAAAAGTTGGTGGCCCACTCACTTTATGACGTCCATCGTGACAACCTACTGGTTAATGTTGGTACTTATTTTTGTATCATTAATTTCACACTAGTCTTACAACCTGTAGAAATGTCAACAACATTAATTAAAAACCTAAAAATAGCCTTAATTGTTGTCATGCACTGAAGTTTAATACCAAATATACACAAAAATGACGGCCATGTTGATGACGTCATTTAAACATGTTCCCCCAAAGATTTCGGGCATTTTTATATCTGCGAGAAGGTATGGACCTACAGTTTCTAAAATATCAAAATTAGCTTGTATTACGATAGTTGACACTTCACCCCCAAAAGCAGGATCAATCGGCAGGCCTAATAAAACATGGATAGTTCAATGCAACATTTTATTTCTCGGGAGTATTTTGGGCCTGAGTAACGAGTACATCAAAATTTTCAATCACGACTACTAGCATGAGTACTAAGAACTTCTGCCTGAGTACGAGGATTAGACTTGGTATTTTCCTGCGATGCATATAGTGTCTCTTGGCTTCCAAGAACAAAAACGTGTTGGTGGCCATCATATTTAAATGGCCAAGTGTTTAACTTCCTCCGTATGTATACTGAATCACGAAATGCAGCGGAAAACTACCATACGGTTTTTAAAGATGGTCCTGTGTTTGTTTTGTTTGTTTTTGTTTCAAACCGAACTGCATTTATCCTTTCCCATCAGCTGATAGCTTAATCCAAACGAACTCTTTCAGTAGCTTTATTTTCTTCTTTATACGATCTACAGAGTTCACTGTTTAAACTGCTGCCCTATTCCCGCAATTGTCTCAGAGAGTTTCTTTCAATAATTATCTGTCTGTTAAAAAGAATCCTATAGATTCTACGAATTTATCCTTCACTTTTGAACTGGCCATTCCCGCAAAGTTTATCAAGAGAGTGTCTTTAATCATTATCTTTATGTTTACACAAAAAGAATTCCTTATAAGAATTTTACAGGTTATCCTACTCCTTCACTTTAACTGGCCTATTCGCCCGCAATTGTATATCAGAAGTGTATTTAATAATTATCTTTATGTTAAAAAGAAATTTTCCTTTTTGATTCCTACGAGTTATCCTTCACTTTTAAACTGGCCTATTCCCGCAATTGTATCATGAGTGTCTTAATATTATCTTTTAGTTATACAGAATTCTTATAGAGATTCTGACAGAAGATACCTTCACTTTTAAACTGGCCTATTCCCACAATTGTTATCAGAGAGTGTCTTTAATAATTATCTTTAATGTAAAAGAATCCCTTATAAGAATTCCAGGGTTATCCTTCACTTTTAACTTACCTATTCTCAAATTGTATCAAGAGTGGTCTTTAATATAATTATATTTATGTTAAAGCATCACATGTTTTGAAAACAAATTTGATGAAGTGACCAACCGTGCAAAACTAACTGCTTCTTGAATAGTGAGATGTAAACGGTTGATGGAGAGAGAGCGGGGGTTATTGAATTATTTTTTATTATGTTCCGTTAGTAAATCCAAGCTGCACTTCTTAATTGGTCCAGGGGCCCTTTTCCCCAAGCTTGTGCGTAAACATAACGTGCCTACTACCTCATGTGTTGTCCTACATAACAAGACCCTTTTCAACCAGTTACAATTGGTCCACTGAGGCCATGACATAGTATGCACGTAGATTTACGATTGGGTTTCGGGAACGGACCCCCAGATACAATGGGTGTTTTGGATATGTAATTAATTCATTGTTAGGGTTACTATAATTCCGTTTTTCTATGAAACCACTCCATATATGGTCACTATTATTTATAGTGGTATATTGTTTTTAATATTTTTCGTTGTACGGGTTACGTATTGTACCGCGTATTTCCCACCCTGGACTTGGTATGTTTCTCCTTACTCTAAAATATATTGAAATACATTTATTTTAAGAAGGGCCATGGTTGGATTTCGCCCCTGTGATACTAGGAGTGGGCAAACTAAAACTTTTTCTTCAATCCCTATTTACCGAGTGGATTCTATGGCCATTTTGGCTGCTGAATACGATTCTACAGCATTTTCATATCAAACGATTTTGATGGTGGTTCCATGGATTTTTAAATTTTGCATGTAAAATCAATGGAGAATTTTGGCAATTTTAGACATAACTTCAAAAAGCAATGTTCTTCTCTCTCAACCTCTTTGTTGTCAGAACTCACACTAAGATGCGTTCTGTATATTCTAAATATTTGCAAGAAAAATTAAAATTGTGCTAAAAAAAAAAAAAAAAAAATTTTTTACAAAAATGGTATTGTAGGGTACAAGCAGTCAAATAGAATAGGCCTTTCAATCAGGTGTCTTACCAAGAACATGAAAGAAACTCATGTAATCATTGTTGTGAAAGGTTCAATACAGTATATTGATTTTGATGTTTTATACAAGATTTTACTGAAGCATGCCAGCCAGTGGTGCAATGTACTTTCTTATGTCCTTTTGAAAGTCTACTGGCTCAATGGCTATTCCATTCATGGCTTTGCACCCAATACATTTTCATTAAAATTGCAAACCCTTCGCAATTCAGAAAAAAATATTATTATATTTTTTCTTTGCCAAGAATATAGATATACGAAGGCATCTGTGTTTGAGTTTCTGACAAAATAGGTTGAGAATAACAATTGGGTTTTTGAGCGCAATGTCTAAAATTGCAAAAATTCCCCTTGAACTTTACATGGCAACATTTAAATCCATGGAACCACCATCAAAATTCATTTGATATGAAAATGCTTATCAGATTCAATTTTGGTAGCCAAATGGCCAAAGATCTACGCGTTTTGAAAAAAGTGTCATATGCCCACCCTTAGTGATACCTGAATTATAAATCGATGCTCTCCAATCCCACTATCCCTAGCGAGGGAGGAGTGGGAGGCGTTGTTTTTATCCTACATAGCTTTACGGAATAACGCGATAATACAATCGTGGGATATGATAGCACTGTATGCCGTGTATACATTGAGTCAGTTAAACAGGTACCTGCTGAATTGCAATAGCATTTGCCAGTTATAACAGGTTCCTGCTATGTGAATTGGGGTGGGCCGAGTATATTGCGCCGCATGCCTATAAGTAATATACTTGGAAATCCCATTTTCCACTCTTTTACGTATAAACCTCATACTATGATGCCTTTATTCCCGTAGCGGGATAACAATTAGCGAGAAACAAAAACCCACTTATGCAATAGAAACAAAACCCCCTAATGGCAAGAACACACTCACCTGTTCATTTATACTCAAAGGTACATACTCAAGGCTTACTGTAAGCCATACTCAACGTATATCTAATATGCACACGAGGACTAAAATACTCTTATCGTCGGTGTATTACATTTGAACGATGTCGATTTGAAAAAAATCTACCATTCTAGGGGAAACTGTACTTGCACAGCTTACCACGTTTCATAACTCTCAGTGCGTAATCAATTATAATCTTAACTAAATCTTTGTACGTTTTACGAGATTTTCAAATAGAGACGTTGTTGTTTTACTAATGACGAGGGCTATAGGTTATACCCACTAACCTGTCTGCCGTAAGGATCAAAAATCTTGGGTGGACTACTTTCTTGCATGGCATCTGGAAAAAAATGCTTTAAAATGTCTGAAAATGCACTAGTTATATTAAGAAAGTGATAAAATTTCGTGATTGACATGGTAGACTGGTATGTTTTCTCAAACTAAGCGGCATTTGGACAGTGAATTTGAGGAAATTTACTCCGCGGTCATCAATTTCACATCGATTTGCAAATTACTAGCTTTGGCGACTATAAAGAATCTTGGGTTGCCGGTCTGACATCGGGCAAGTTTGGTGATTCGTAACTAAATTTTTTTCTGATCATCATATGTTCAAAATTTGGTTATTTGGTGATTTGAGCTTGTACTTTGGGGTGATGTTGTTGCATTTCCTCTGTGAGAGTTTTAAATGTGAAAGAAACATGCTCAAAGTTGCCATTTTTCCCATAGACTACTGTGTATAAGTGAGTTAGTGGTGTGTAACCTATAAAGCTCACACCAAATTTCCGTCTGTAGCAAATGTCCATGTACGTTTAATACTAATTTCTAAGTTTACTCAAAATAATTGGGGAGTAATAATTAATTATACAAAATATAAAGTGATATTAAATGCTATATTGACTAAATATTGACAGTTCAAATTGCAGAACCTGACCATGTACTCAACCTCCGTCAGCACATCCACGCAGGTGGTGCGCGTCGATGCGACAAATGTTTGAAATATTGCTAATTTGTGTGCAATATTATATATTACTGCCTGATGTGGATAACATTATCATTGAATTTCATCTATTGTATCAAGAGTCATTGCATAAATAAAATAGTAATATAGATTTTCGTGTTTGAACCTGGTATATTAATGTGTGTCGTTCTGCAAAGTGTGCATAAAGAAAAAAATGTTTATCCCAATATGGTACTTGGAATCACAGTAACTCGCCTATTCCTCTTCACTTGATGTGGAGGCACAATGTTCTGCTAACTTTGTTTATTATTCAAAATGTCATAAATACTCCTCCTTGAAATACCAGTGACCATTTCTATCCTAGACTTTTAGGCCCTCCTGCTATCCTTTTCCCTCTCAAAAATGTTTCAGTTTGAAGAGTATATCGCGCAAAACGCCGGTTTTTTTATTTTTTTTTTTGGGGGGGACGCCATGTTTGCAAGACAGATGTACTGTATCTACTGTCACGACATATCAAGATACTGTGCAATATGGCAAGGGACGTCCATTGACCAAATATTCTTTTCATTATCCTTTCGACTTTCTATAAGAAAGATCATACGTTTGCCGTGTCTGCAATGCTTAACATATTAAAAATAATAACCCTATCTAGGCCTATGTTCATGTTTATGCACAAACAAATAGCATTAATAACGGTTTTAAAATTCTTATTTTCTATATCAGGCATGCAAGGTTACTGGTTCGATGGCCGACATCTCTTTATTGACCTTTCAATTTTCCCGCGAATCAATTTTCGTTTCATTGCGTACAGCCTTGAGAAAGTCTAAACCCTTTTCAAGGGGAGGGCGGCCAAGAAATCCAAATTTCAGACGTAGCCATTGGTTTAACACGTAAAAGCGAAATCTTGACGATAAATTCTGATTTTTGTATATGTTGTCAAGGAATATTTTCTTATTCCAAAACCGTTGGAACTCCACTGGAAGGGTTATTTCTGATTGTTTTTTGTATGAATAACGAACGAGGACGAGGTCGTATGTGGGTCATGGGAACACCCATGCCCGACCCACATCAAAGCACCCAAATTTTTTTGTGGTTTGCACTCAGTATTGCTGTAATTTCTTTTGACATTTTTGGTGAGTTGCTATAATGAATGAGGCTTGGCCGCCACCGCCTGCCCTTGTCTTATATATCATGCATATAGCCCCGGTGCTAGCAGACATTTGTAACACATCTCAAGTACAAAAGGTTTGAGAGACTAAATATATAGACAGACTGACAGGGACCCCTGAAACACAATTCTTAAGTGCCACAAATGGTGCCTTAAGGAGAGGGGCCGAAACAAAGTTTGTACAGGGGTCAAATTTTTAAATTGATCCAATCATGTTGAAAAGTATACCTGTCTAACCACAAGGATTCAGGAAATGTCTTGGACCCCTCTCCTTAAGGCACCATTTGCTGCACTTAAGAATCACGTTTTAGGGGCCCCTGTCAGTCTTTCAACATATTTAATCACTCATACCTTTTGTACTTGAGATGTGTTATGTACAAATGTCTTCTAGCTCCTGGGTTAATAGCGTGACTGTATAATTATTCTGACCGTAGAAGAGAACGGCGATGCACTATTCTCATAAACGATGGATTCAAAATAACTTTTGGGGTTGGAACATTCCCATCTATAAAGAATACTCCTCACACCATTTACGTGTCGTCTTGGCCCACAGCGCCGGCCATTGTTGAATCTTGGCAAACCTTGGCAAATCTTCACTGCACTAGGGAGTTATCAACCACATCATAATACTGGCATGGTAATGCTTGACCTACAAAAGGCGTTTGACACGGTGATCCATGCTATTCTTCTTGAAAAACTGAAAGCTATGGGGCTTGAGTCAGTGGAGTGGTTCCAATCATATTTATCTGAAAGAACACAGGTGGTTACCGTTGGTAAAACTTTCTCTAAACCACTTGATGTCATATGCGGAGTTCCCCAGGGCAGCCTTTTGGGTCCACTATTATTCCTCTGTTACATCAATGATATGGAAATTAGTGTTGATTCTGATTGTAAACTTTTACTATATGCCGATGACAGTACAATCCTTTTCTCCCACAAAGATCCGGAGGTGATTTCCAAGAAACTTGGCTCTGCTTTGGATTCTTGTAATAAGTGGCTGGTTGATAACAAGTTGTCACTGCACCTGGGGAAGAACGAATGTGTCATCTATGGATCAAAACGAAAGTTAAACAAGATATCTGATTTTAAGATCCAAAGTGCTGGTCACACAATAAATGCTAAAAAGTCAGTTAAATATCTTGGTATTGAGATTAACCAACATGTGTCCGGGGAAGACATTGCCAATTATGTTCTTCGCAAAGCGAATGCTAGGTTGAAATTTTTGTATAGACAAGCCGCTTACCTTAACCAAAATTGTCGCAAACTTCTATGTCTGCACTTATTCAATGTTTATTTGATTATGCTTCTTCTTCATGGTATTCTGGTCTCAATTCAAATCTCAAAAACAGACTCCAAACTACCCAGAACGAAATGGTTCGTTTCATTACAAATAGAGGTCCCCGATCACATGTTGGTCAAAAAGAACGTTCTCAAATTGGATATCTTAGTGTCTCGGACAGAGTAAAATTTCTTCGCCTATGTCATGCTTTTAAGATTTTTAATGATCAATGTGCTCCTTACCTCCATGAAAATTTTGATAAAGTTAGCAATGTTCACAAATACAGCACGCGGAGTAGCACTTACAATTTCAGAGTTCCAAGAACAAAGGGATGTGCTGGTTCCACATTTTTAACTGTGCTATTCATGACTGGAACTCTCTTCCAGATGAGATTAAAAAATGAAGAAATTGGTAGTTTCAAAAGGGCAACTAAATGTATTTGGAAAGCCAAGCCCTTTTACTGTAGGTTTTTATTTCAACATACATTTTAATTACCTGTACAGGCTCTCGATGCTGGTTGATCTACATTTATTCTCTTTTACATGCCTTGTGCAATATTTTTGTTTCCCATTCCAAATTTGGCTTGTTTAATTGGAACCCATTGGAAATAAGTTATTTTTAGGACTTAATGGGTTATCCAGGTGAAACAATTTTTATGTCTTTTATGTATAAATAACTTATTTATCTTAATTGTATTTTATATTCATGTTTTTTCTATTTTTACTATGTATGTGCAATTATTGTAATTTTAATGTTTTACCGAATAAAATCAATCAATCAATCAATAATCGGCTAAGCTTGGGAAACTCCATGTACACACAGTTTTGATTCGGATATTTTGTACATTGCGGTACACTGGAGATTGCGCAAAATACATGCTATCGTAACGATTTACGGCCACCCAAAATATTCCTAACTAAATTGTCTAGTTAGCTGACTAGTTTATAATCTAGGTTATTTTTGAAAAAGGACGAAAAACGTGAAAAATACGATCCATACAAGCAATTTTCTTAACCTTAGCGCTTTATCCGCTGGCTTCAATCTCAGATTGCTGCTGTCAAGTCATGCCACACGTCAGGCTTACAAAAACTAGCGAGCTAAGGGGCCTTTTTGTCAGGAACCCGTTTCTAACATCAGATTGATCACCTGATTCGTTGATTTTCGCGATATCCAAGGTACCGCGAAACCGTCTTTTTCATTCCTTGTTCAAGCCAATCGCAGAGCCTTTAACACAGCGTTTGGCTGTTAGGAGCCCAGACGGTAGCGCATTTGTCTAAGAATAGCCGGCCAATTATCGATGCGGATACGGAATAGGTGGCGCTGTGTCCCGGCACTAGAGATGCTATGTGAGCGTAAATGGTGTGCCGCTAAGAATCAAATGATGCACTGGGACCGTGAATATACTCTTTTGTTTGGATGCACCCCCATTCAGTTTCTGCGAGCCTTCTGATGAGAATGACACGAGACTGTGTCTTTGCAGCGACTGCCTTGGTGTGATGATAGAAAGTAAGGCTGCGGTACATTATGACGCAAAGGGAATTCCGTGTTGGGTCGTGTGACAGTTTATCTCCATCTAGCGTTTTAGTTCTCTTTCTGCGCATCGATTTGCAAGGTGAAAAACAGAGCCGACGGTTTTGGGTTTGCTGAGTTTCAAGTACCATTGGTGGAAGAATTGGCTTACAGTGATTAGATTTTTCTGCAACACTGTTTCTAAGGCATCAAAGGAATTAGCAGCTATCAACTGCGTAGAATCTGCGTAGAGGTACTATCCCTTTGGAATATCTGAGACGTAAATGTTGAAAAGACTGATTGCCAATACAGAACCTTGTGGGACACGATTCCGAAGTTTACGCTTTCTACTGCATTGCCCATTTGATGTCTCCAGGACGAAAAATCTGTCTTGGATGAGCAGCATTATGAACTTCACAAGCTTGATATCAGGGAAGATTTTTAGTAACTTGAAGTAGAGACCTCGATGCCAGACTGCATCATACGCAGCAGTTAAATTTATGAAGACTGCTCCAAACGTCTGCTTCTTCTGGAAGCTGTCTCGTGTCGTTAAGTAGTCTTGCTAGCTGTTGTTCATTTACCTCTTAGAAATCCAGCTTGGGTGTGGGTTAGGCCGCATCATTGATCCTACCGAGTATAAGTCTCTTAAGCAGCTTATAGATGTGAGTTTGCAGTGAGATAGGTCTTTAACTCATTTGCTTGTTTTCTTGGGCTTTAGGATAGCAATGACCCCGAGGGGGTTACTGACATAGGAAAGAGGTACGGGTATGTGCGGCCCTTCAGACCACATTTCGCACCTCTCCAGCAGTTCTTAAGGGTTCCAGTTGAAGCATAATTCAGTTCTTAAGGGTTCCCTTGGGGAAATGTTTGTCTCAGAAGCTATATTATAGCCAAATTTCAGTTCCAAAACCTGCAAATTTCAGTTCATAATGCCCTACTTTAAGAACTTTAGTTCCCAAGCCGTTACCAAGCCCCCAAATTCGGGCCGCACATCCCTACCTGAAAACAAGTTGAGTAAGCCCCCCGGGGCAATGACCTTTGAATTCTTCCATCTTAGAAAGCTTTCCCATTCTTGAGAAATTTAATTTCTTCGGTGGTTGGGACATGGGGCTTGACGATGAGAGGTTTGTAGAAACTGTTTATAGGCTACCGTGTACACAGAGGAAATACCTTTAGAAATTGCATGAAGTGGCGCACCCCTCACAAGTAAAAATCTAGTGGTAATCAATGGAGTAATGTTTCTGAGAAGATTCCCACTTGTTCTCACTTTTACAAGTTTTCGTTTTCCAGGAATGCGGTCTAACTAACCAAGGCGTCAACGTCCCTGCTGACATAAAATCATCCAAATTCAGCGCCTTGTAACAGCATACGCTGGTTCCCTGACACTTTGGTCTCTCACCACTTAACAAATGATCCATAAAGCGAAGCCCGAGGCGCAGAGTACCAGCGTAGTAACAGCAGGAATGGTGGCCAAAATCCCAATTGTAAGACGACGCCATTGGTTTTAACACGTAAAAGCGAAATCTTGACGAAAAATTCTGATTTAATATCTCAAATCCTTAGAGTTGAAAATTTATTCTGATGGGGATTTAAACGTCAATATTTCTCATAGTGAGTGGTATAATTTAGAATAGAGCATATTTTAGTTTTGTGTGTATCTTTGATTAGGGATCATGGTGGCGATGTGTTGAAGTGGTGTGGATTTGTAAGCTTGGCATATAGGCCCTCAGAATTCAACAAAACAGCACATGCAAGCTATTTTGAGGTGTGTCTGGTTTAAAAAGAATACTAAAACCGGTAGGGAAATTGTAGATGGATGGGGAAAGGGGGCCAGATGGCATTTTTGAAAAAAATCCCATAGTGCATTACAACGTGCCTATTTTCATGGTGTTGGAATAAAAAGTTCTCGGTAAAAGTACTTTGGCAGGCTAAATGAGTGCAAGGGTATTACACTCTTTGACATTTATGAAATAATGAACTTTGTGGGATCACACGACCTTAGTTAGGTGAAATGTCCACAAACTTGGTGCATTGTGTGATGGACTCAATACCACCCATATGTGGTAGGAGCTATAAACAGTTAGTTCAGGACCCTCCATTTCCTTTAATTAATGAAATCGCATCTTATCCATACGTAAGATGGGGATACATCAGAGGGGTTATTTCTGATTACATTTGGTTGGGGTTGTGGTTAATGATGGGGTGGTGAATGTAAGTAAGAAGAAACCCACCTTTGGTCCTTCTCTATAGACACCTGTACACAAGGTCAGTTCATTGGGGGCTGGCAGGGAGAAAAGGAAATTGAGCATATGGGGCAGGGGACACGACCCCCCTATTTTCATCATATTTTTGATTACTGAAGTTCAATTTTAAGTCCCAAGAAAAATTCCTGATGTAGTTTTAAAAAAAAGTCTCCAAGTGTGGTTCGACTCCATTAATCACAATGCAGTCTAATGGGACAATTTTAATTTTAGTCACATTGTTGTCTTACCCCAACCAATTTAATACTCAAATTTGATAATAAGATGTTTTGGTGATACATTCTATGGAGGGAGAATATTAAATATGATATGGAAAATCGACCATGATATGGTCGACCACTAATATGGCACGGACGTTTGTAGGAAATATTTCCACCGGTTAATCGCCTATTAACTTTTACTGGGTAATGCTGAAAAAATATTGTTTTTGGACTTTTCTTTGCAACTTCTGATAACACCCAAAGTCTCAATTTTGATGGAAAGATATGCAAAGGTTTGTCGATTGGGTCCCCCACATTTAATAAGAACAAAAAGCTCCATAATCCATTGGGCAAAAATAGTAACCAGTCGTATCACCCCCCTATGATACCTTGACCCTCCACATCAATATTCACAAGTATTGTCGCCATTTGATAATGCTCTACATGTAGGGGCTAAAAGCAAAAACAATGGGTCATGACCTTATGTGAAAATTCAATTAAGAGCACCATCCTGAATCTAACCTGAAAAGACGAAGTACTTTCATGACCAGGGACCACCCAGCCATGCATGCGTTAACCATGGCTACCCGTTGACTACAGTACAGTCTGACAGTTATTGACGATGCTACTTGCTAGATGAACATGATAATGCCATAAGCCAAATGCCATGGCCGTGACAACATAATAAATGATATAGGCCCCCGACACAAAACAGTTAGGCAATTGCATTTCACAAACAAATACGGCGAATCATGTGTATTCGATGACGCAGGGTGCAAGGCTAAGTACGATTATCGTCGGTACAATCAACATTAGATGCGATGCATGCCACGCAATGCAGTGCCTTCTCCGGCCAATGGATTCCGCTCAACTCACAAAATCCAGTCGTTCTTTCGTGTCGTTTGTTTCCCACCATTCCACATATCTTGTGATGGCTTTAATTTTAACCGTCAACATCAGGATTCAGTACATAATGCACTTTCCCCGACCTTTTTTCGGGGTACAGAAGACTCCATGATGTATGTTAACACGATTCACAACAGCTGATCAGAGCTCGAACAACACGGAGTGGTGTGCACTTGAGCCGCGGTTTAGAGTCAACGTTCGTACACACGTTACGATTTTATTGTAATCGCGGAAGTAAGAAAATCTTGATACCGATTTTATAGGTAATACATTTCCACAAGAAATTGGACAATTATAATTCATTTTTGAGAAACGTGCACATACAAGAGTTGAGAACAACCGTAGAACTGATTTTTATAATTGTTAAGAATTTTCATCTCGCAAAAATGATGTACTTGTCCAGGGGTGCGTCCACCTTTTGAAACGATACGGGATCTGCCCGGTGGCCTATTAATCTCATCATTAAAAAAATCGAGCACGAGCATGGGCCTTTGCCTGTGAGTGTAGTCTTGCCACTTTCCATTGCTAACAAGACTGAAGCGATGGAATTTCCTTACAGCCAATTGCTTAGCTGGGACAGCTCTCCCGGTGATGTGGGGTATAAACTGCTAAAACATGTTTCTCAAGAATGTAACAAAAAGCACAGACATAAAATAAGTTTATAGAATGAATAGGGAGTTTACCTGGTTCATTCCTCAATATAAACCATCATGGAATTAGCCTAGCATGAAAACTTCTATAAGAGGATCAAGATTACAAGGATTGTACAACTTTATTCTTTCTTCCGTAAACTCCTTACTCTAGTCTAACTCAACTCATGAATATCGTACACCAAGAACACACCGTTTTACCCTAGGCCCATGATAAGGCCAGATTATTGATTGTGGCCACTGTCACCACAATTGCCTCTTCCATTGTATTCTAGATAAATGGAGTTACTCAAGCATTGTTATGGTCTTAAGATTCGTGTCCACACGTGTAGTTATTACGTATTAACTAAGTCCGGTGGAATTAAAAAAAACAATCCACTAATTCTCCTCACGCCTTTTGTACCCCATTGTAATGCGTCTCCAGCATGCCGTCGAACTAAGTCACTTAACGGACCTAAATTGATCGGTTTTAGTGTTGGATATAAAATTTTGGCCGTGTGGACGCGCGTCGGGTTAACTCTATCGGCCCTACTTGCCTTAAGTCGAACGAGTTAATGCCGAAGAAGAGCAGGGTTAAGTCGGTCGTAACTTTAATACGTATTATTAAATACGTGGTGACGCGTTTCTACATCGGATCGAACTAACGGTGGCATTTTCGTCTTTCTGAAGTAAAACACGAAAGCAGTGGTGTTAGGCGGGGTGGGGGCGAAGTGGGCGACTCTGGCACCCTTGGAAAAAATGGGGAGACTTTTGAAGGCAAGGAGAAAAAGGGGGCCAAGGGAAAAGGGAGGAAAGCGTAAAGAGAAGAGGAGAGCCAGGGAGAATTGGGTGTTGTGAGGTTATGATTTACAGAATGCAGCGGCCGACACCGTCTCATTTTGCGACTCAAAGAAATAAGTCAGCCGGCAAGCGAAGCGTACATTAAACGTTTCCACAACCTACATTTTGTTTCAAAATCCTGGATACGCCGCGCCACTGATTCGGGGGAGAATTAATCTTTGCCCATCCAGTGCAAGGGAGACATCTACAGGTCCTCGCCCAAACTTGAATAGAGGTCTAATTACGCGTTTACGCCCCTGAGGGTAAGCCAGCTCGTCATTCTGAATGTTGTCGAACACTGACATCTATACATGGATAGCCGTCTCGCCACGTAATTGAATAGTCGGGGGGACCGATGAAAACAACCAGAACTTTCCCAGCGCCATTTTGTGGCGGGAAAGGACATGAGAGGTCACCGTACTGGAGTCAATGCAAAATCAATGAAACCACTTGTGGATAATTTCTTGTATTTGAAGAAAAATCTTAATCATTGATTAAAAATTGTGTGGTAGTAGCATCGAACAAATTATGCACAGTCATGTTCTGCGATAAATTCCGCCAATTGGCGCGATATAGACACCTGGATGTGGGATTAACATTACTGATGTAGACATATTGGAGTGCAATTTGTGCAGTTATACAATATTATTGATGAAGGCTTGAAACAATAAAAATTGTCTGCAAAAAGAAAAAAAAAATGTGTTATAATGATTGTGTGAATATTTTACAGGAATAAAAGCTTACAATATAAGTGCATTTTTACGTATTGAGGGCAACATAATCTTCCTTTGCATGGCGAATTCTTCAGGCAATGTCACTTAGTAATTTTTACCCTCCCTCCCCAGCACCCGCCACTGTTCCGCCCCTTTCCCATCACGTCACAGGCTCCCGCCCCGCACACAGTCCCCAGCACGATCTGACGCCCCGCCACGGACACAGACAAGGACGCCAGAAGGGAACTAGCATCAGCGACAGGCAAAGGCCAGCGAGGGACAGGTGAAAGGGACCCGACCTCCCACGCGGCTCTCCCGCTTCTCCTTGCCCTTCTCCATCCCATACCCTAACTACACACCGTCCCCTTCCGTCTCCCTCCCCCAGTCCCATTCAACGTGACAGTACCTTCCCTTCGTCCCTTTTCTTCTACGGCTGCTTTGGTAGTGTTATTTAGTTTATTCAAATAAGAAGGTAAGTTGGAATTTATTCCTTATCCATTCATTAATTCTTTCCTTCATGCATTCATTCAAGGCATTTATATTTATATGCAATTATCTTATGTTAGAACATGCTCTGCTACTTACTCACTGTATTTCTTATTATTTCACATTTCCTCAGCTTGTTGCATTGCATTTTCAGAAAGTTCTCCTTATTTCAGTTATTTCTGCAGGTGATTTTGCATATTTATGCACGCTTGATTCCCCATTTCCCTCCTCATTTCCCCTCCCCTTCACCTTCCCCGGCTCCCATCGCCATTCCCTTCCCAATCCCATCCCAATTCACTTCATCCCCCTCCCATTCCCCTTCTCCCTCCTCCTTCCCATTACCCGCCCCATCCCCCTCCCTCCCTCCCCGACCTCCCTCTCCTCCACCCCTACCCTCCTCTCCCGTTCCCCCTTCCCATTACACTATCCTCCCTCCCTCCTCATCTCCCTCCCTTCTCTTCTCTTCACCCTTTGCCATTAATTACCATTTACATGGTCATGGTGTGTAGGTTCCTGTGCATGAGTAAACCATATTTCGATAAGATGTTTTACATGTTTCTTTCAATTTAATCCCCCCCCCCCCCCCATTATTCAACCTTATTTGGTGAAAGTTTGATAATCCGAAGCCAGTTGCCATGGACCACTTACGGTCAGCTAGTACCGGTATTAGATTATCGCGACTTAAAGTAGTCGGATCTTAAGCGTAATACCGTTAAATACGCGACCACACGACCAAATTTAAGTCCGATAAGTACATATCGACAGGATTTTAAATCCGATCAGTGCGCGTCCACCACGGCCAATTTTAAGTCCGATACTAATAACGACCAGAGTTATCCGGTAATAAGTGACTTACGTCCGAACCGTGTGACACGACTCAGTCGTGTCCACACGACGTTATTACCAGTATTAACTTAAGTCCGGTGGAATTAAAACAAACAAATCCACTAATTTCCTCACGCCTATTGTACCCCATGTAATCGTCTCCACATGCGATCGAACATAAGTCACTGAATACCGGACCTAAAATTGATCGGTTTAGGGTTGGATATAAATTTGCCGTGTGGACGCGCGTCGGGGTTAACTATATCGGACCTAACTTGACTTAAGTCCGACGATTAATTGCCGAAGAAGAGCAGGGTTAGGTCCGTCGTAAACTTTAATTACCGGTATAGTACAGGAAGTGGGGACGCGTTCTATCGGAACTACCGGTGGCATTTTCGTCTTGTTCTGAAGTAAACACGGGAAGCAGTGGTGTTAGTCGGGGTGGGCGAAGTGGGCGGACTCTGGCACCCTTGGAAAAAATGGGGAGACATTTGAGGCAGGGAGGAAAAAGGGGGCAAGGGAAAAGGGAGGAAAGCGTAAAGAGAAGAGGAGAGCCCGGGAGAATTGGTGTTGTGAGGTTATGATTTACAGAAGCAGCGGCTGACACCGTTCTCATTTGCGGACTCAAAGAAATACGTCAGCCGGCAAGCGAAGCGAGACATTAAAAGTTCCCAAATACTACATTATTGTTCCAACATCATGGATTACGCCAACTGATTCGGGGAAAATTAATCTTGCCCATCCATTGCAAGGGAGACTCTACAGGTATTTGCACAAACTTGAAAAGAGGTCTAATTACGCGTTTACCCCCCTGATGGGAAAGCCAGCTCGTCATTCTGCATCTTTCGAAAACTGACCTCTATACAGGTAGCCGTCTCGGACGTAATTGATAGTCGGCGATTGAAAAAACCAGACCTTTCCCAGCGCCCATTGTGGCGGGCAAGACATGAGAGTCACCACGAAAAGGAAAGAAGAAGCGGAAGAGAAATTAGGGAAGGGAAAAAAGAAAAGGAAAAGGAGAAGAACAGAAAAAGCCCCATACACTCTCTACCTCCCTCCCTTCACCTCCATTTCCGCCTCCCCTTCCCCCTCCTTCGCCCTTCCCCGTAACATCTATTCATTTTCACTTTCACCTCACAGAAACTCCTAAGATCATCCTCTTCTCATTCCATGACCTCCAATCCCTAAACCATACCCCATCCCGGAACTGTCGCCAGAACCTAAATCCCATTTCCCTTTTTCCCTTCCCCTCTACCTTTTCTTCTTCCTTCCTCTTTTCTTTGTTCATTTTATTTATTATTTCATAATAATAAAGGTAAGATTGGAAATTTATTCCTTTATCCATCATTAATGCTTTCCTTCATGCATTCATTCAAGATTATATTTATATGCAATTATCTTATGTTAGAACATGCTCTGGATAATTATTACTGTATTTATTTATATTACACTATTTCCTTCAGTTTGGGGCATTGCATTTTCAGGAAAGTTCTCTTATTTCAGTATTTCTGAGGTGATTTTTGCAGTATTTTAGGCACGCTTGAGTTCCCCATGCCCATCCTCAGGGCCAAATTCAACGTAACGCGAAACAGATAACAGCGCCAGGCACCCTATCACAAAGCACACCGCCCCAATTCCCCTTTATCACCATAACATTACCAACATGTGTAATTAAAATTACACTAACCTGCTCCTTCCCATGCAACGCCATTCCCCTCAACGTACACATGACCCTCACTAAGCCTCTCCGCCCACCCCGTCCCCTCGAATCAAGGTTTCCCCTCCCCCATTACCCACTATCCTCCCTTCCTCCCTCCCCTCTCCTCCTCTCTTCTCTTCACCCTTTGCCATAATTACATTTAAATGGTCATGGTGTTGGTTCCTGTGAATGAGTAAAAACATATTCGATAAGATGTTTTCAATGTTCTTTCAATTTTAATCATTATTCTAACCTTCTTGGTTGAAAGTTTATATTAACTCCGAAGCCAGTTGCCATGGATCACTACGGTCAGCTAGTACAGGTATTAGCTTATCGGCACTAAATTATGTCGGATCTAAGCGTTAATACCGTTTAAATACGGACCACACGACCAAATGTAAGTCCTATAGTAATATCGACAGGATTTAAATCCGATCAGTGCGCGTCACACGGCAACTTTACGTCCGACGTTAATACCGACCAGACTTAATACTGGTATAAGGACTTAGTCCGACCATGTGGACACGACTTCATATAGGTACAACAATCAATTAATGAGGCCCTGTCATGCGGCCTCTTACATTTGGCAATTAGCGCCAGCAAACTCTCTTTATGTAATCGCATAAAACGCTATGGCCAATTTGATTTTTTTTCCATCCAAAATATTGCACGACTTATATGTAGGCACTTTTAGGCATAATATTGCAAAACTAATTTAGATTAACACATGGGCGCGCGAAAACAAAATGTGGTCCACGTAGATCCCCCTTTACACTAATGTAAAGGTAATATAATAAGCTTACGATGATATCACGATGTTAGCTATATTTTGCCATATGCAAAATAGTCCATTCAACTTACTCGTAGAACACATATGTACTTCTTCCTGGCATGAAGTTGTATTTTTATGAAGGATAGAAAATGATATTTTTACTAAATCAGCAGGCATGTTTAAAAAATGTGTCCACTCGGAATAATTGGGCTACCTACACGAATATGACATCTGGATTTTTTCCTGTGTGAACATTCAATTTGCTGGTATAAATATCATTTCCTCTTTCTTCTAGATCAGTATACATGTATTTGGTACCCTAATCAGCCCATTTAGGTATAAAAGATAATTTGAAAAGTTGAACTAGATTATCGTGTTGGTAGTCTTGCGACAAGATTACGCCTGTCATGGTCTTAGTCTTGATGGTTATAAACCAGAAACTAATCCAGCACTGAAACTTGGTCACCACTCGAGGTTTGGTGAAGAGTGGCTCTTTACGGCAAGATTGGTTTCGGTAAATGTCCTCCTATTAAACAAGTTAGCAATTTTGATATAACAGATACGTATGGCAAGTGGTACCTGATAGCTCACTATAGTGAAAGGTATCTAAATGATAAAATATGTAGAACATTTGACATTGCCAGCGAAGATAACAACAAACTGAAGGTTCCTTGTCGTTTAAACATGACTTTCCATTACGTTGACGCTATTACTGGAAAGAATGAGAAAGGTGACGATGCCTGGTTGTTTGTTACTGATGGAAACAACCAGGGCGATTTGGTGTTCAAGAAGATGGGTAAGTATCATTCTATAACATTAAAGCACAGTTAAGCTTATGTCAGTAACTTTCGTAAAACGTGCGATAGAGAGAGAGACAGACAGACAGACAGCGAGAGAGAGAGAGAGTCAGAGAGAAAACGCTGTTTTCAATTCCTTGGCAGATAAGTCCATCTATAGGCATGAACCCCCTCCTTCTCTTAGGCACTAACGGGAGTGAAAATACCTTCATCCCTTAAGTGTTAAGCCCAAATAAGCGCCCTTATGGGTTAACAGAACGATTTTATAATTACCTTATTTCTGCCGGAGTGATTAATTCAGCAGACGACGGAAATGGCGTTTAAACATAAGAAAACACACGCCGGAGTTAATGCCCACGGCATGCACCCTGTTTTACCTGTCTGTGACCTTTGTGGTTTTAATATCAATGAGTACAAGTCTATGATATTCATGTAATGGACACATTCGTTGCTTAAAGTTACAGCAAACTTAAAGGTTAGTCTACAGAGTACCTGGATGTCTGTTTTTGGGTATGTTAGTTTTATGTGTAAAATATATCTGTATTCTTCCAATAGCATAGACTATCATTTGCGAGCAAAATTGAACAAAATTCATATTTTGTGAAAATGTGCCAGTGCAGCTTTAAATTTCGGATCCTGGATTTGTTATACACAGTATCCTATTGCACTTAAATATTTACTGCATCAAAACGAAAAATCCGATTCATCTCAAACGTTTGTGCATTTTATGTTACTCTCTTTAGATCTAGTTGGTTGACTATTTTTTAATTATTACACACAAAAATATATTTCGAAATCGCTGAGTCAGCCTTTATTCAGTACCGCATACATCGATAAGTTTACCATCCATACTGTAGGATAATGCTTCGCACATGTTATAGTAATGTTTTAATCTTTTGGCATTTGTTTAGAGGAAAAAGTTTTGCGACTTCGCCATTAAAAGATTTATATTAAACCGAAGAAACGATTTTTTCTTATAAATCAAGCATAACATTAAATATCACCTGATTCCATGTTTAATTTTAACAAACGAGCTGAAATATATACAAACAAGAACAACAACAAAAATCAAACAACCAGACAAACAAAATAATAATAACAATAACAATAATTAAAAACATGAAAAAGGAAAACCATGTAAGGCCTTTAAAGGGGGTGTGTGATACTTAAAAAAAATTGAAACCCCTAGCTCAAAATATGGAGACATCCTAAAGAAACTAGAAGAAATCAATTTGGCTGAAATCAGACTATTCTACCCCCACCCCCTCCCCGTACATTCTCCCTGAATTTGTTTAAATAAGGTTTCCCAATTCGGAAGCATTGCAATGTGAATAACGCATTGACTTACCATTAGCAAATAAGTATTCGCAAGTATCACACATAGATTCGGGACTTTTTATTCCTGATTTCAGAATTGTTGTTTACTTTTACTAAAATTCACACATTTTTATTAAATTCCAGCCCATTTGGGACACTATATTATTTCACACCAATGGTACATGTCTTTTAGCTTTTGTGGAATGTTTATTAAAAAAGTTAGCATTTTGTATTTTAACAGATACGGATGGCAAGTGGTTACCTGATAGCTATATATGAAAGGTATCTAAATGAAAAATATGTGATTTTTTTTACTTTTTTTATATTTTTTGAAAACAAACTGAAGGTTCCTTGTCGTTTAAACATGACTTTCCATTACGTTGACGATTATTATGGAAAGAATGAGAAAGGGACGATGCCCTGGTTGTTGTACTGATGGAAACAACCAGGGCGATTTGGTGTTCAAGAAGAGGGGTATAGTATCATTCTATAACATTAAAGCACAGTTAAGCTTATGTCAGTAACTTTCGTAAAGTGCGATAGAGAAGAGACAGGACAGGACAGACAGGCGCGGATAGAGAGAGAGAGAGAGAGTCAGAGATGGAAAACGTGTTTTCATTCCTTGGCAGATAAGTCCATCTATAGCATGAACCCCCTCCTTCTCTTAGGCACTAACGAAAGTGAAAATACTTCATCCTAAGGTTAATCCAAAATACCGCCCTTATGGGTTGTTAAAGAAACGATTTATAATTACTTATTTCTTGCGGAGGGAGTGATACTTAAGCAGACGACGGAAATGGCGTTCGTAAACATAAGAAAACACAAGCCAGAGACGTTAATTCCAACGGCATGCACCTTGTTTGGCTGGTCTGTGACCTTTGGGTTTTAATATATGAGTAACCAAGTCTATGATATTATGTAATAGACACTTAGTTGCTTAAAGTTACAGCCCAAACTTAAAGGTTAGTCTACAGAGTACCTGGTGTCTGTTTTTGGTATGTTAGTTTTAGGTAAAATATATCTGTATTCTTCCAATAGCATAGACTATCATTTGCGAGCAAACGGAACAAAATTATATTTGTGAAAAGGTTTGCCCGTGCAGCGTTTAAATTCGGATCACTGGAGTTGTTATTACACACAGATTATCCTATGGCCACTTAATGATTACGGCATCAAAACGAAAAAATCGATTTCATCTCAAACGTTTGGCATTTTATGGTACTTCTTTAGATATAGTTGGTGATATTTTTTAATATTAAACACAAAATATATTTCGAATTCGCTGAGTCAGCCTTTATTCAGGACAGCATACATCGATAAGTTTCCATCCATACTGTAGGATAATGCTTAGCACATGTTTATAGAATGTTTAACTTTGGCATTTGTTTAGGGAAAAAGTTTTGACGACTCGCCATTAAAAGATTTATATTAAACCGAGAGAAGAAAGGAGAAAACGAGTTTTTTCTTATAATCAAGCATAAACATTACATATCACCTGATCCTGTTTCATTTTAACCAAACGAGCTGAAATAATACAAACAGAAACAAACAACAAAAATCAAACAACCAGAACAAACAAAATCATAGAACAATAACAATAATTAAAAACATGGAAAAGGAAAACATGTAGGCCTGCTAAAAAGGGTGGATGTGTGATATTAAAAAAAAAAATGAAACCCCTAGCTCAAAATATGGAAGACATCTAACAGAACTAGAGAAATCAATTTGGCTGTTGCTGAAATCAGACTTCATTTACCCCCACCCCCTCCCCGTACATTCTCCCTGAATGTTTCCCAATTCGGAAGCATTGCAATGTGAATAAGCATTGACCTTCCCATAGCAAATAGTATTCTGCAAGTATCACACATTAGATCAGAATTTTATTCCTGATTTCAAGAATTGTTGTTTACTTTGACTAAAAATTCACACTTTTATTAAATTCCAGCCCAATTTGGGACACTTTATATTATTTCACACCAATGGTACATGTCCTTTTAGCTTTTGTGGAAGTTTATTAAAAAAATAAGGCTAATCATAAATTCGTATCCTTTTCAGCAATTTAGCAATGGAGCTGCATTCTATGCAGTCTAAACAGTATTCAAGATAAGAACTAATGCAAATCAAAATAATGTAGCTTTGCTGTCTTAGTGTATTGTTAGACAGGGTTCTTAAAAAACTGTACTACAAAAATGATATCCGGCTATCCAGGAGTGAAATGGTTTTGGGGTTGTATAATAATTATAATAGGCTGTTTTGATATTAGAGTTGTATCGGTGCGCATGGATACAGAGCGCAAGCTCTGTAGCCATGGCGCGTATGTTCAAAGGGTTATTATGTTTTATGAGTTCTTTTTGCAGGGCAGTTATGGAGTTTGAGTTAGTTAATGCACAGGTAATAAACAGAAGCATGATTGATGTTGAACTTTAATGACGCACCAGTGACGATGAAAACAGATGGCCAACGGCCGGGCCTAAACTGTTGAGAATGTAAGCACAAACTTACAAATGTACTGATTATTACACTGCGTTGGCCTATTATTTGCATGGTGTAAGCATAATTACAATTTGAGTAGTAGTAGTGTACGACTATGGTGCTTATGATTAATGATAAGCCTCAAGTATTGTCATGTAGTATAGCCAATTTAGAATTTTGTGCACGAAAGTCGTGCATATAGCCTTTGCCTAGACTCAGTTTCAGTCCCATATTTTTTTATAATATGGAACTGAGATTACTGCCTATCTCCTACACGTAGACAGTGTCGAAAAAAAAAAGTATTTTCAAAATATCTGGTTTACAAGCTTGCCCAATTTTTGATTTTGTCCTAAGATAATTGATTAAATATAAAAAAGCACTCAGTCAAAGAGAGAAGGAAATGACAAAGTGTTTCATGGCCAAAAAAAAGCAATGTTGTCATGCCGCGCGCGAGGCGGGACTTCCACATGGTGCAAAAAATTTTGCAACCCTCAAAAATCATTGATCTTCAAGATCTTAAATGCGGAAATACTACTTTGAACAGAAAAGGGGGCAAGATTCCATATGTACCCCATCGTATATATTTACATGATACAAAAATTTATTTTAATTTGGCCTCGTGTTTGATAAAAAACGGAATAAAAAGCCTAAACTAATAACATTTATTGTTGCATGTAAATATTGAGAGGGGGTTAAATATGGAAGCTAGTCTTGCAGGAAAAGAGGGTACGTTTAATACTTACCCTATCCCACATCAACCAAGAAACCTACTGATATTTTTGAGGTTTGGGGTGGAACTAGTGGAATCGTCTACCTTTGCCTATGGCCACCTAAGATTTATCATTTGACATGAATATTTGAAAAAAGTAAAGAAGCAAAAAAAATTCCCTCAACCTATATAGCATCTTAAAACAGTTGTTACATTCAATACAAACCAAATAAAAGCACAGCTGAAATTCATCACCATGAAATCTTGTTGTTAAACACAAAGTTTGGCCTCCAAATACACACACATTTTTGATTTCCAAATGGTAACAATCACCTACCATGAGATTACCAAGACTCTTAGGAAGAACCCCGATTACAAAACTATGTTACAGTGATATATTGGATCAGGAAATGGATCGAGTTAGAAAGAGCAATGAGTTGAGATGACCAGTCGCCGTCAATGAAAAGTACCACACTATGACTTGAATTGAATTGCAAATGTCTTTACGACCGCCTTCAAATGCATTGAAACTAGTCTTGACTACAGAACCACATGTATAGTCCCACATCTGATCGATACGCTGTGACAACGGAGAAACAGAATGATTGCTGCTTTGCCCGTATTGTAGTTATAAACCGGTTAAACGAGATGAATAGTTGGGTCACGTTGTCAGGTACCAGGTCAGTGTCAGGTATAGGATCAGTTTGCCTCTTCGGGGTCGACCGATATATATAAATCCGGACTCTGTTAAATCAAGGTCTGTAAATATGACCCTCTGCCCAAAAGTGCGATGATGTTTTCCAAAAGACACGTTTCGTCTGTCTAAACAGTACAAAATTTACTTTTCCCTACTGATTCAAAAACCGAAGTACGATGACGATTAATCGGTGTTTTCCAATGTGGGGATACATACGTATTTTTACCTCTGAATGTGTCCCCGCAAGAAAAAATAATAAACCACTTCAATTGCCTCGGACGTCATCAAATCTATATTTTTTCAAAAAATGGGTGTTTTCCCATAATAAAATTCCTTTGTAGATTCAACATCTGATATTGTTCGTTAATAATTAATATTCAATTGTCTCCGAATTGGGATGAATGTGAAAAAGCTGGGTCCATAAAGTCTACAAACTGAAAACTTGGTCAGCCGGCTAAATACCCTACCGTGGACCTTAGAAGAAGACGTATCCCCGTTTTAGTTTTAGCAGGCTTACAGCCACTTGCGCGCGGCTGAGGGGTTTATGAGGTATAGACGCAGAATATGAGAATGATCTAGGTAAACCTAAGAAACTCTTTACAAATATGGAATATTAAAGCAATAACAGCCCAATTTTTTGAAGAGCTCCCCCAATTTTCGGTAGGGAGATTGGGTTTTCGCACAGTGTGCATTGGTATGGAACTCTAGTAAACAAAATTGTGAATGCTCGAGCTCAAAAATCTCATGGTCGCAAAAGCAGGAAATTTCGTAATAAGTACACTGGTACTGGGAAACTCCTTCCAATATGAAAGCTTATGAAATAGTCGGAAAATAGCGCATCTTGTCTACGTCATCCATTAGTTGTTACGTGGGTTCAGGTAAGTTAAGTTAGAGGTCATTTTCATTGAGGTGGCACTATTTCATAATGGACGGACATAAATTGGGCATTTCGCTCCTGCAATTAATTCCAATCAAGGATCACGAGTTTCTATTTACGAAATAGCTTTTTAAACGGACAAATAACGTTTTGGAGCATTACCACCCGTAGTAGGTTTAATAGAAGTTACCAAAACAAACTCTGCAAACCAAAAATTGCAAATTTTGAAAATTGAGGGCGACTCTTAAAAATGTTGGTGGTATTGCGTTAAATCAATGAATTAAAGTATGCATAGGTGTATCTCATTGAGATGACCGTTTTTGTTTAAAGTACAGTATAAGATTACTTACTAAAGGTGCATTCGTGATTCCAGCCCCTTCAGTTTTATTCATTGATACTAGAATATCATTGAGAGAAGCTTATTCTAAGAATTTGAGCTGATCTTTGGTTTGTGTTATGGCCAATTACTCGTTTCCCACGGTCCTATAGGCTAATATGCTGTAATTTCGTCCGTTACAGAGAGAAAACAGGCAGAAAATACCAAATTTCGTTAAGGAGATGCGACCGAATTCCGCGAATTTTCACAGTAAAGATTGTGCGCCATGGATTACTAAGGCAAAGGTTTCAGATTGATATAAACATTTCAAACATTTTTAGGTGAAATCGGGGAGACGAGGCTGGGATAACGAAATGCCCTTAAGCCTCTTAGAAAACAATGACAATACACTAGTGTGAACACAATCATATCAGTAATAATGAGGAAAATGGACAGACTCAGCTTTATTTATAGGGATTTTTATAGTAAAGCGACGTAATAACAATACAAATTCATCCAATGAGAGTTAACTGATGTTTTTGCGTAAATATCCGAGCTTAATTCAGTCAAATATTGAAACAAAATATATGCTGTAAATTATGACGCCTGAATCGTTTTACACAGAGCTCGATAACTCACTGTTTATTGCTCATATTTCAAGTTGAAAAGCACAAGGCTAATTAACAAAACACGGTCTTCATTAGCAGCGTTTAACAGTTTTTAGTGGTAAAATCTTACGGTGTATGTACAGGAGGGTTATGATTAACTTTTATTTTTTTTAAGTAGGTTGTTTTATGTTAGGGGTGTCTCCATTAAATAACAAACCCCCTATTTAAATGTGGGAGAACTTATCATTTGAAAAAAATTCTCAGCAGATATTATTTTCTTTATCTTGAGTTTCTTTTCACTCTTAACCGATGGTCCCAACCCGAAAAACTATTTGTAAGAGCTCTTACTCGGACACCTTCTTATTGTTTCAGCATGCGAAGAATTCCAGTGCGGATTTTCCGGTTGCTTATTATCAACACAACTGGATAAGCGCCCGTGAACCCGCCTTAACAGATGAAGATCGAAGTGGAAATCGCAAAAAATTTACGCTGGCTTCGGAATCAGCATGAAACCATTTGTGCCGGTTGACCAGGATAACTGTGAAAACATGAGTCAATGCTTGTTTGTGTTTAATTGGTAGCAATGGAGTGATTTTACATGCGGATTTCCTAGCCTATTTTAAGAAATATTAATCCATTTAAATTCAGCGTTCTTTTAGTTAGCATAGAATAAAAAGTCTTAATGTGGCGTTCCTCAGGTGACCCTTCTGCCCCTTTTTTCTGACACACTTCTGGAATTCGGAAACCTTAACTGAATAAATAACCTGTGCCTTTATTCTGTTGAAGGGTTTCTGAATATAAGTGTGTCCAGAAAAAGTGTGTCAGATGGGTTAGGTTACGGAAAACTCCCCAAATATGCAGCATTAAATTGGGTAGTAGGACCTTAAAGTGAGTGTGCAAATAGTATAAAAAAAGTCCTTAATTGGGGGGGGGGATGTTTCCGTAATTTAACCCTTTGACCATTTTTCTGACACGGAATAAACATGTTCTTTTTTTTTTTTTTTTTAATTAAGTCAACATTTTGCTGTCAGAAAAAAAAAAATGGGTTCAGAGGGGTCACCATTACGAACATCCTTCTTAATGTGGAGTTTCCGTAAACCTGACCCATCCGAAACACTTTTTCTGACACACATTTTTTTTTTTTTTTTAAGGTTTCTGAATTCAGTGGTTTATTCCGTTAAGGTTTCCGAAAATTCATAAGGGTTTCAGAAAAAGTGTGTCAAATGGTCAGGTTACGAAAAAACTCCCCGTCTTAATGTCCGATGTTGGTATAGGTTTCCAGTTGTTTCAAACATTTATTATATTCATATTTATTTATGTTATTTATGTAAGTTATAATGTGAAATTTAAATGTGCGTTTGTTTAACACTTCGTCTTTGGTTCAATTTGATCAATAAAAGTCACTTTAGTTTCATTCCGTCGTCAAGAATCAATTTATTCATTAATCCATGGCCCATCATCTGAATATACAAACCAATTTCGTCTTCCGACCATTGGTATTTCGTCTTTACCCTGTGTTAAACCTTGCCCTCTTTCAAACACTCATGACAAAAAAAAAAGGATTCTTATATTTGGATGTTGGTGGTATGAACCGGTTTGCTCATACGATAAAAATCACATTCTACCATTTTCCAGCAAAGTCCAAGGACCACGTTAATAAAGCAGCAATCAGCCCATTCATCATGGGTTGGTTTGATAAACACAGGCGTGACAGAATATACTTATTGCTATGATGAACGAAGGTTCAGAGATAAGATAGGAGTTGATGTTACCAAAGGTATGAAGGCTGCTTAGACAGACGACCAAAATACTAATATCATAGTGCTGTAGTGCAAATGCTCTCTTTTTTTGCAACACTATTTGATGGCCTATTACCTATGCTTCTCGTAAGGGTACTAATCAGCCAATCAGAGTTCAGATGGTACGTAGACCCGTTAGCCGTCCACCTTCTACCTTCTGCTGTACAGTTTTGTCAATAAAAATGACTATGTACGTAAAATCACAATTTCACACGCAACTCATGCTTATAAACGGATCAGGGTTACTTTAAAACGCTTGCAATCACGTATACCACACCAAATAATGCACATTTCTTCTCTTGTCATTCTTTGTACGGAGAACACCATCAGATATTAGAGGTATAGAAAGTAAAGACCGAAGTCGGGATTGTAAAATTAAGGACAAAAAAAACAGTCTACATGTAGTTAATGTGATTTATTGTTTTTTCCATTTCTGTATACCTTCAAATATTTTCCTTGGCTATTTTTATTAGCTTTCCTTGAAAATAATCATGTAAACAATCAATATATTTCGCCAGCGGGAATGGGGACATCCTCCTTTAATTTCTTCTGTAAAATTCTTAAAAGGACCGGAAAGAAAACTGGAAACAAATAGTTAAAATAGTTAAAATAGTTTAAAATTATTTTTCGGTTTTCTGATTCCGCAAATCACAGAAAATGCCTTAACCAGTGAAACTAGGCTCTAATGGATAATTCTAAGCTGAAATGTTTTACACACTTGAAACCCTCGTCTACCGAATACCCGGATGTGCAAAACCCTTTTTTTGGTGCCAAATTAAATGTAATTGTCAATTGGACATGTTAGACTCTAGTAATTCAAAAACAAAGCACTCCACCGGGGTATAGGTAAGATACAGGGTGATCCAAAGTGATGGATGGGGGGGGGGGTAACCACCCCCTCCGGAAGAGAAGTACGAACATTTTTTGGGCCTAACACCAACACAGGAACAGCACAGACACTTGATCTGGTACCAATAGATAAGCTATGGTCCTCCTTTTCCATTGATTACCAAAAATGAGTACCACCATGCCTAGCACAATGACGTCATAAAATTCGCAATCAGCAAAACTGTCATTTCCTAGAACACAGTGAAAAATCAATTTTTCGCCAAAAGTTAGGAAAATCAGATTTTCACGCGGTTTTTGAATCTACTTGATGGGAAATGATCGTTTTATTAATGACAGCATGCGATGAGAAGAAGAAGGGGGGGGAGGAGAGAAAATGCCTCCTCATCGCGAAGATCATTTTCACCTATATCAGCATTTTGGTTAATTTCCTCAAAGATGACGTCATGCTGGCGTCTATAATGGGGATGTAGTACTTATTTTGGTACCAATGGAAAAGAAGAAATCCTTACGTTATCCATTGGATACCAAATTTACAGGAATCGGGTGTTCAGTAACGAAAATCACAGGTGGGTGGTAACCCCCCCCCCCCCCCCTCGGGATTTGTTACAAACATGGCCTCAGGGGGGATAGACGAGGGTTAAAATAGGGATACTTGAGTTGAGGGTACTGTCGTGTGTTGGGCGTCTTGGAACAAAAGCTCTGATGCTAGTGATTTTAAAGGTGGCTGATCCGATCATGGTCCGATTTCTTAGATGGTGTTTTCCCTCACATAGAAAGATTTCACCAAAACATCTGATTAGTAGAAGCAAGAATGTGTACTAAATATGGTCACAGGAGAGTGTCTGTGTGTGTTAATTAATGTAGTCTACCAAATTTTTATTTCGTTAATATATTTAAATATTGCAAACAATAATTTTCTGCCAGCTCGAGTTACGTGGCGTGCGTGTATAGGCGTTCGTCTTGTGATCTATAAGGTACTGGGTTCGATTCCCACTTCTGATGCTCAATTTTAATTTATTATTTTAGACTTGTGAGGGAAATTTCAGTGCCGGTGTAAAAAAACTGAGTATCCCCCGTGAGAGAGTGTCCTAGCCACCATAGTGACATACACGGAATAAACCGTGACCTTGTAGACGAGGCCATTTGGGTACAGTGCTAAAAGAAAAAAATACATACAGCACTCAATGGAGAGTACAATAGACAGATGGGTGGTAGGACACTCGGTCACACGGGCACTGTAGTTTATGACACGCGGCGTAAAGGAGATATAGTCCGCCGGGCACCGTAGTCCGGCCTCCACAGACGACAACGGAATAAAGCGTGAAACTAATGTTGTGTGAAGAGTCGAGTGCCATATTCTTTACGTCCCTAGAGGAAAAAGACTACCAACCTGTCCATCAGCGCAAAAGAAGAGGGAGCGTTATTTGTCTTGTTAGATCTAGGAGCAATTTACCGCTAACTGATTTTTGAAAAGTGGCAAAATATGGCATATAGGGATTTAAGGGATATTCCAGTACGTCTACTGCCAAAAGCTAAAAACCCGATATAACTGACCAAGTGTTATTACATTCAACCAAACATCCTCCATAACTCTGTTGCCATCTAACATTAAGTTTGCTCTTCATTTTGCAGAGCAGAAAGTTGTGTGCCATTGTTTTGTGCATTTGTCGAATTATCTACTCGACAACCTGGTGAAAACAGCGCAAAAGCGTCACGCATTGCCACCCGATAATGATGGCTGCTCAAAACGTAAATGAATGGATTAATGATTGAATTAAGAAACAGGCAGCCGTGAGCCATTATCAAAATTGTATAAAATGGTCTTCTTCCTAACAAATGGTAGCCGAATATCAATTCAAAAAATCTATCTAACGAAATGATACGATAGGGTGTCTGACTAATGAAAAATATAATACCGTTAATTATCAATGTACGGCCGACTTGATTGCGTACTTTATCAGCCTTGGAAATGCCATTAAGGGCATTTGCAGAGGTACTTGCAATAGTGCGGACACTAAGAGCAATAATTATTCTTACATACAAAACTGTATTTACTGTTAATGATAGGACGAAGGTCAGCAGAACAATAATTTCCGCAGAGACTGAAAAAACCTCACCAAGTGGTTCACAGTGCTTGTACGTCGCGGGTAAATCATGAAAGTCTTTACCCGGAGGCCATATCAAACAAAATTCTGTATATTTTATTTTATCCGGTACGGTTAGTCCAGTAACCACTACTGCAAATATCCAGACGATAGCTACCAATTTCAATGTGCGTGCTTTGCTAACCATAACTTTGTGTTTCATTGGCGCACAAATGGCAAAATATCGCTCTGTGGAGATTGCAGTAAGGAGTCCAATCGAAGCGGCATACCATAGTCGGGTAGAAATTACATACCCGGCACATTCAAAGTTGGAGTTCGGGGCCGTATTACCCGATATTGGATTATCATAAAATGGTTCACTTGGAATTGGGCAAATGGATCATGAAAGCATCCCGTCCTTCGGAGGGGACGTTAAGCCGTCGGTCCCGTGTACAGAGAGTCACAACTGTACATGTACATCGCAGTCAGTGTCGAACAAAAAATCATAAAATGTAATCACGTACCAATAGCAAGAAGCTGCAAGAAAAGATATATCGGCGAAGGCTAGATTACTAATATAGAAGTTCAGACTGTGTGCATTTCGACGAAGGCTTCCATGCAGAACAAAAATGCAGCATTGACACAACGACCCCTACTTCAGATAGTAATGGGACAATTGCTGTAGCTATATCTGTTCCTAGTGCTATACAACCACTCTTCTGCCATATCCTGAGCTTTGGTATATTTATTGTGTTGACAGGCCCTGCCATGTGGTTAATTCAATTTGATACCCATTTGTCACGAATTATCACGCAGTTGAAGCAACTAGATATTTCTGATACGTCCGAGAAAGGCTTACAAATGACAAAATTTGACAATATAATGACTATTCACTAAATGAGACTGTGGTGTAACGTATAATAAGAGGCCTCGTGTTTTTCCCCAGATAACATTGTTATAGAGAATACGGAGAGCCGCTAACAAAACAAAGTTTATTTTCCTTTGTGTTTTTTCATTGTTATGTACATAACATGTAATTTTCAATGACTAAATTTTAGCTAGTTCTCAATTATTCATAGCGATCCTGGACACCATGGGTGTTTTTTATGAAATCAAAAACGTTTCCAAATAATAACTTGAGTTTAGGATCATAAAAAAGAGTTGTTTTCCTTTGTTGCTGTTAAAAAATTGAGGGGTCAATTTTATATCGAAAAACTAAACATTGCATAATCATATTTCACAGACCTGCAGTTTTCCTGAAGGTATCATCGTTAAGTGGTAGTTCAAATCAAAGAGCAAACTAATCTAATCGCATTTTAAACCGTCCCTTTTCACACTGACAACATCTATTAGTTTTGCTAACGCAGGACATCATATTTCTTCCTTTGGACAATGCCATTGCAGTTAGTCAAAATACAAGCGAAAACGTTGAAAAATGTTGTAGAGAAATATACAGTTTGTACTATAATTATTATGAAATGAAACGGAAAGTATTCAGGCTATCATGTGCCTTAATTCGATCTTTCTTCAAAATGAATAATTAGTCATCATGGTATCATGCCGGATTACGCATAACAACTTTTTAGTAATTTGGTTTTTTATAATCACTTGTATTTTTGGTCGTGTATAGGCTTTTAGTTGTTTCAACAAACGAGTGAGTCAATGTTTGTTATCCGCATCAATCAGACCTCTTGAAAAACGATCTCAACAGCACTCGGAATGCTTTAAAAAAATTAAAACCGGTGTCCTTTATGTCAGTTACAACGAGCGTCTATATAGATAGAGAGGCAAAACGTTTAACGTTACGTCATCTTTAGAAATTTCATCGTCTCGCATTTTTGCCGACCACAACAGAAGATAGAAGTAACCACAATAGAAAGCACTGGCTGCCTCCTCCGCTTCTTCCACATACCGTGGGTGCCGCTTTGCATATACAACTACTCGGTAGTGATACAAATTGATGTATGTGTAGAAGGTGGCCAGGTGTAAGTAATAGTGTCACCCTGGATCATTGTGCTCAGATACCTTTTTTCTCATAATGCAATGCGCGCTTAGTTGAAAATATGTATTCATTGAGGCGGTTTATATTTCAACTCAAGACGACTGACGTTCATTTTCATTCGTTGTGTGGCCATGGGTAAGGAACAAAATTTAAAACCACCCCCAATAGCACCCAACTTCCACCAACTGATATTTTGGTTTGGCCGGATTGTTTGTATCGAATTGACATGACTGTGTATAACAAGCAACCCCAACCTATATTATTCCGTACCAATATTAAAATGTCAGCGCCCAGCACGGACGACTGGTTTGAATGAAAGGTCTTCAACCCCCTGGTCATTACAAGAGATGAATATCGGTCATTCTTGGTTGAATGAGCTTTACCGATATTCGTCTCAAATGGCACGGACAGCGCAAACGGAATGAATACTTTGGTCGTTTGTCACAAGGGCCAAATAACACACAATTTTTTTTTGGCAGGAGGGTGGCAAGTATATTAGGAGGGCTTTTTCCTCCACTGAATAGTGTTGTTTTCGATATCAGCGTAAGTCTTAAATTTCGCGGATCTGGACAAAAATAGAATATTGTGGCCCAATAAAGTACCTTGCATTTGCATAGAAGTCTTTGCATTTGCCATAGAAGACATTTTTCTTGGAGTCTTGTAACACATTTTTTTTAAAGGTCCATGGACACGGCTGAGTAGACATTCTTAATATCGTAATTTTTCGTTACACCTCAACAGTATCCTGATCATGCCAACAACAACAAATTTTTAAAGTGCAAACATCGGGAAAGTGTTACATTTCAAGGATGAATACGCTAACTGACAGGGGCCTTTCTCCTGTTTTCGCGAACCGGGTATCAGATGGCTTGAGTTTGATTTGACCCCGTTAATGACGTCAGAGTAACAAGTTGTAAACATAGCTCACACGTGGGCTAACCACACCGCACACTCCAGATCTCTCGCCTTGTGCGGTTTCTTTCTTCTTTTCTTCTTGTCTGGGAACTTGAATAAGCTATTTCTGTTCTGATTCTCCTTGTCGTTATTTTTTACCAGTCGACATACAGCACATTATTATCGGAATTTGAAGGCACCAAATCAAGAAAAATTATGCCATATGCGAAAAGCGGGGGGGCGTACGATGCATACTCAAGAAAAACTGGCCGCTCGTCCCGTCCCTTTCACGATGACGATAATGATGCATTTTCGCGTATCGCGTATTTGTTACTCGGGCTTCACTCTTTCCGTGCCAAATGCTGCCAGCGCGATAATCACTTTTGTTTTGGAATTATCCTTTGAAAGCTTGTCCGAAACCAAACATGATATTATGCCCAAATTGTTATCACGTTACGGTTTCTTCTCAATTTACTACTGGCTTCATGAGATTTTACAACATGATACCAATACATCATGATAAAAACCCTTGTAGGTGGATTATATGTTTAAAGCATGTCCATGGACCTTTAAGTTTAAGTACCAGTGGGGAGGGGGTGACAGTACAAGTATTGATGGCAATTTCAATACAGTTTGTTATTCGTAAGGAAACAATCAGGGACTTCCATCTTATATCTGTCTCGCCTTTTTTCAAGTAACTTAAGGCGGTTCAACACCAGCTCTCCAGTAAGTCTTGTTGCCTTTCTCATCTCAGCCTACAAAGCTTTCTGGACCTCTGATTTAACCGGTAAGTTTTACAAAAGCACGTATAATATTACGGAATATGATAATAGTCAGCGTATAAATACTAATCTTTTTTCTAAATGTGGTGGTATTCTTAACCCTAAATTCTGTTTATTTACATTTTTCTTTCCTGCTTTCAAATTGTAATATCTTATGTTAGTATCAGTAATAAAGCGTAAAAGATTGTTAAATAAACCGGAGTTGACCCTAATGTCAAAGTAACTCTGGTAATATTACGAACATTTTTTACAGTCAAAGCAATATTATCAGATTCCCTGTATCCAAAAGTGTGGTGGCTTGATTACAATACTTTTACTATATATTTAATGAAACCAGGCATATTTCACGCTGGAGCTTAACACATAAGTGACCAAGGGGTGTTCAGTTTCACTCCCGTCTGGTGCCCGGGGGGGGGGGGGGGGTCCATGGTACCCCCCTAAGGAAAGCATTTTCATGGGACCCCCCCCCCCCTAAGGAAACCAGTTTCTCCCGAGGGAATTTTTGCACGAAAATTTATACCACTGTGAAGGATCCAACTACAACCCCAATCAAGCAATAAAAACTGAGATTTGTTATTTTGGGTCAATTAGGGGCAACGCATTGTTTTCAAACAACCTGCGAAAATTGGGCAAAAGCGGAAAATTCAAATGAGCCTTGCGCTTACATCAAACAGTTTGAAACTTTTTTATATGTTGATGTCATTCTAGAAGACCCCCAAATTCTTACATTTAACACAAAACCAGCATTGTATGGAATCCTGTATTTTTTTACGGGTGTTGCAAAAGACAGACCTCATTTCCCCATAGAGTTTGTACGTAACGTTTTGGCAAACGGTACAATGATGAAATGGTTTGTTTTTCAGCCATAAAGGGTTAATTTTTTTAATGTTAGTAATAATTGTTTAACTTACATGTATGTGTGAACTATAATTCATCAAAAAATTCGTTTGGTCTCGTTTTCTTATTCCTATTTTTAAAAATATTCTCAAATGACTTCCGTTATGCCCAGGCGGGGGGGGGGGGTTCCTGGGACCCTCCACTAATTAATCTCCTTACCGGCTTGGCCGATTTTTAATTATTTTGGTATGAAAAGAAGCGGCATTTAAAAGTCAGACAATTACCAATAACCAAATTGCGCGAAAACCACCGTGTAAAAGCGGCCAGCGCGAAAACAATTTTGGGGGTGCCTAGTACCCCCCCCCCTTGGTCCACTAAGTGTTAGGATCTAACACTTTACAACATCTTGGCTCTACTATATGAATGTACAATAAGCCTGGCGATAGACCATCCGATATACCTGGATATTAGACCCTTAGACTGTGCAGAAACCCTGTATTAGCACCGCGTTTGAGTATCCCCAACCACGTTTTGAGAAATTGTTTAGCCATGCGATCCAAAAGATGGCGGTTTGAATTGGTATAACGATTATCCACAGTAAGACAAAACCTCACCGATGGTATATTGCAAATTTAAACTCATGCGAATCATAGAAAAGAGTTCATATTTTTAAATTTGGTTTTGATCTGAGAGCTAATATATTCGAAAATATAATTTCCTTTACCGTGAGACGTAATCAGTGATCCGAGAAGCGTTGGGGATCTTCTTTGATAGATTTAGTTCTATAGGTACAATATAGAAATGATCAAAGCTGGGTTACCACCACACACTGAATGCGACCGACATTTGATGGGTTTCAAAGGTAAACGCTTACTAGAGGCTCTTCTATAGAGCTCATTGATGTTGAATTTTATTATTAGTAATCAGAAGTCGCCAGCATACGGGGTATCACCACAGAGGACTGCCAAATCGTGTACCACGCATTTTTCAATGGGAATGAATTTGACCATGAAGACGAGGTTAAAACGAGGTCGGGGTTTACTCCGCATTGAAATGCGTGGTACACGATTTGCACTCCACAACCCTCGTAGTGATAACTTTGGTGCCATCTAAACCAAAAGCATGTTTTCACATAGTGTCTCGAGGTAATAATTAATATAGTCAGTAGTCGGGTACTTCATACATTGAGCGTTTTGTCAAAAGTTTTGACTAAATGGTGCAGTCAACATCAAAGAATTCAAATGGCTCAGTACTAATGCCTAACTTTTGGTAGACATGCATAATGTCGTTGGGAATGTCTGCCTCTCCTCCGTCAGGATCCCGAAGGTAAACAAAGTTATGCTGCTCATAAAAGCGAAATGGCCAGGAAAAACCCTCGGGGAATTCGTCACATCGGTGAGATGCAAGATAAGTGTCATAATCCGTTGCGATCGGATACCAATTGGCAGAATATCCACCTAAAAAGAAAATCGAAGGGATGTTAGGATATTTTAAAATATTCCAAGCATGTCAATCTTGCTGATAACCATGGGTCTGTTAGCGAGACTCAGTTGGGAATCTATATACGTGCATATTTTGTTATTTATGTCCACAAAAGTTAGTCGATATTATTGTTATTGTAATTATTAACATTATAACATTAGAATGTACCTTAGGAATAAATTTACCTTTCTTATGCATAGAAGGCGATGCTAGAGCAAAACTCTGTTTAACGTCAACTGTTGTTATATAGTTTTATGATAATAATTCTTCTGGTCATTAAACATTTAAGAATATATGAAAATTTATGCAAGTTATGCATAGTTATGCACATTTTAACCCCTCGTCTACCTGAGCCACTTTTTGTAACAAAACCCCCGGAAGGGGGGGGGGTGGTTACTCCCCACTGTGATTTTCGTTACTGAACATCCAATTCCTGTCAATGTGGTACCAAAGGATCGCTTAGAGTTTCTTCTTTCCATTGGTACCAAAATAAGTACCAACATCCCCATTATGGTGTCACTATGACGTTATATGTTGAGGAAAGTACAAGTACAAAAACACCTTATTATAGCACTAAAATGTTCTCATTATATAAAACTAATCATTTCCCCTCATGTAGAGTAAAAAACCACATGAAAATCTGATATTCCAAACTTTTTTGGCGAAAATTGAATTTTCCCCTATTCTACACTGTGTGTCTATGGAAATTGGCAGTTTTGCTGACATGCAAACTTTATGACGTCATTGTGACGTAATGCTAGGCATGTTGGTACTCATTTTGGTATCAATGGAAAGAAGAGGATCATAGCTATCGGGGGAGGGGGGTGGTTGCCACCACCCCTATCCATCACTTTGGGATCACCCTGTATCCTACCTATACCCCGGTGGATGTTTGTTTTTGGATGAAAAGGAGCGGAACAATTCAATTGACAATTACATTAAATAATTTGGCACCAAAAGGGGGGGGGGGGTTTAGCCCAGGTTTCCACTTCATTGTATAGTGTGACCCAATAAAAACTTTACCCAAAATGAAAGTGATATTTGTCCACTTATTTTTTAATTTGATATCTTTGGATTTTATTTGATCATAAGTAATGGGTTATTGAGCATCTTGCCTGAAAAAAAAAACACGTTCATTTTGGTTGAGTGGTTCTCAAGATATTGTCCACTGAACAATAAGTCAGCAAAACATGGAAATCCCCAATGCCCAAATCGAGCCGATCGTGTCCTACCCCCTGCCCTGACACAAGACAGAAAACTTGTATTTAGCACAACTGCAGACTTGTTCATGGGTATTTCATGATGGAATGATAAGTACACATAAATTGTTTTGGCAACCGGGCTTTTCAAATCTGAAATCATAGCATGCGGTGGACCATATCTTGAGAACCACTCAACCAAAATGAACATTTTTTTTTTAAAGAGATCAATGGTTTATGCACTACTTCCTAATCACCGGAGCTCACCGGCGCGCGGTAATTGGCTGAGAGAAATATGTAAATAGACTAGTGTATGACACCATCCCAATTATAGTTTGTCATTGCTCTCGTTGAAGCTTGTTGTAATGTCGTTAAAATTATCATACATTTGATAAAAAATTAAAATGGACCTTGCAAAGAAATATTTTGCTGATTTCTTTTATTTACACACCTTCTTGCAAATGTTTCTTAGCTATCGTTACCCCTTTGTGTTTTTGGGACTGTACTAGGATACTACCCTAACGCGGTGGGGAGGGGCTGTTGTAAGACCGTCCTTCGTTGTATTAAAAGTGCACTGTACCATTTTTCCCAGCGATAGGGTACCTCTTCAAGGTTCTTGGGAAAGGGAGGAATGCGCAACCGCCGAGGGTTATTTTTTCCTACTGATATAAGCATGAAACTTTTCCATGTGATTCAAGGTAACGATATTTCCATTCAAATAAAGCATGGCAAAACTCCAGTGTTTGTACGATTTCTCTCTCGAAATTTAAAATCGTCGAAATATTCAATTAGATTAAAATTTTAGAGATTTTCTATGTTGTCATTTATGTGCGCTATATATTTTATATATGATATGTATATCTACCTTTCAACTTTATTGTCAAGGACAACTGATCATTGTCATTCGCCGCAAAAACGAACGCATCTTGAAATGTCACCATTTCCCCTGTTTTTCTGTCGAGTGTTTTATATGTAATATCTGAACGGCATGGAATCGTCGACATTCCCTCATCTACTCTACTCATATCCATTGTGTGGCATCGTTGTCCCTCTAGATATGGTTCACCGTATTCAGATACGAGGTACCACTTGCCGTAGATTCCTGTCAGGTTAAAATGATTTCCTATTTTGATGTCAGGGCAACTTCCCCAACCAACTTTGCCATAGATTAACCTCCCTGCTTCCGAACTAGGGGAAGCAAGTTTCGAATCTGCTCGGAAATTCGGAAAAGCCAAAGCACTTGCGAGTAACAACAGTACGAAGAAATGCGTGAACATCTTTGGAATGTGATTAGCAGTACAGGTTTAAGGAACAAATACTGAAGACAAAATTGTTAACAATAAAAGAATTGATAATTATCACGATCAGCAAATTAGAAAACTATTGCCAACGGTCAGCAAATGATCTCTGGTATCATAGTACCGCAATTGAAGTGAAGCGTGGAGCCTTATGGTTGTTTTCCTAGTGGTGCATCTGGTGCCAGATTTATTCGTAGCAACCAGCAATTTTGGAATTGCACCAAGCAGCAATTTTGAAGTGTTTTCTTCTTATCTTATTATCTTTGTTTTAATATGTATTCTTATATATTGCCCCTGGAATGAATGATAGACAGTTTATGGACTCGACATAGTTTCAAACCAAAACAAGACAAGAAGCGATACTGGAATTGGTGCTCACATCAGTATCAAACATCATTGTTGGCACATTCACATGTGACAATCAAGTTACAGTATTGTGCTTGAACTAACAGTTTATTCAAGAACCAACAAAATAGTTTCAAATAAAAGGAAGAGTTCACCTGCGAAGCGCCACACACGCCGCATTTGCTATTTTAATATTAGCTAATGCATAAACATGCGGTTCTTACAACCCTACCAAACAGTTATTTTATTAGCCATGTGACGCGAATATTTTCTGGTCACAATACTCTTTGGCATGGTTTGCATATACATAAGTGCTTATACATTAGTACAGCACAAGTCAATTACTAAGTTCCTTTAACGGACACGTCATGAGATATTTTGACATTCACACTTCCTACAGCGGAATGAGTTTACCTGGCCACTGATTCCGGTATGCGTACTTACCCAAATTCTTGATAATGTATAAGCTACTTAGGTTTGTTTCAAAACCCAACCCATGATCAATCGATAAGCAGTAGTGTGTATGAGCCTTATTCCGTTTACTATTGACTTCCGTTGATCTACGCAGTCTCATTGGGTCGAGTTGCCTTTTCTATTTAGGTAGGTACGCATACCGGAATTAGAGGCCAGGTTGACCTCTTTCGCCTTACTACACATCCATAGCACTGTTCAGACACCTTGTAAAGGTGCCCTTTCACCCCAAAACCCATCTGTAGAGTTTCAACCGGTTATGGCATGAGAGATTGTAATCACCATTTATAATAAATTTATACTCGATTCATCTGATATGTGACCCCGTACCCTTCTTGCGGAGGTGAAAAATTCAATGAGGCGCAGGGACTTCTGTTAATCATGTTGTCATTTATTGTGAGCAATGTTAAGGCCTGAAATACACTATAGCGCATTTCCATGCATGAATGAAATTGTATTGTGGCAGGTGAGTGAGTTAAATGACGGGAGTGTCCTCCAACATAAACCGGTTGTGGCACGTGAGTGAATTCTGTCATTTTCCGGTTAGAGAGGTTGATCCCTCTCGACTTAATTGAATAGGTCCAAAACTCCAGGGGGACGAACGTATCAACGCGAATCGAGTAGAAGATGGTCGACCAAAATGAGCCACATTTTCGCTCATAACATCAATAGCAAACATCCATAGCCCTATAAGAAATGAGAAAAAATACAGGTGAGTCAAACAAAACTTGTGTCCGCCATTTTGAATTGTTCCGATAATATTATATCTAAGATGTGGTACATCAGAAAGCTTCGTTCATTATCTTGGGAATTTGGTGAAAGAAGGTTCATATCAGTTAGGTATAGACCGCGGTACAGTCGTTGAATCAAGTCGTCGGTTTTGCGCTCTATCCACGGAGTCACATTGAAATGAACAGACGTCAGCGAGGCAAATCCGGTTCCTGACGAATTCGGATATTTATAGACCTGAGCAGAATAAAATTTTTTTTTTTGTGGGACACTATTTAACCGCACAAACTCAGTCAAATTTTACCATCGATGTCCTCTTAACGTTTATTCGTCCTCATCATCAATAGAAAACCTGAGGAGTTGAATTCTCTTCTGGTCTGAGGCACAGCCCGCCAAATTTTTATGCTGAAACGTTGAGCAGATCACTGTGATTGGTTGGGTTGATAAATCTGTGTCCACCGGTGGACGAAAGGTAGGGTAACATGAGAATGAGGATCCGCCAGTATTGTGGAGAAACACAGTGCAGGCTGACCATGGCCACAGCCCCCATCGGTGCATATTGCTGTTGGAACGCGACGGGACTCCTGTGCGGATCCGGTTTAAAGTGACCCAGTTATTGCGTGGGAGGATGATGCCGATGGTTGCAATGGAGTAGGACGGGGGCAACAGTATGGTTCCAAGTCTAGTGATACTGTGTCCAGCTTCTTGTGTGAGAGCTGTTGCACCATGCTAGGCGGCCATTATTCCGACAGTGATGTAACCAGAGCCAACGCAGGTGGTGCGTAGAGTCATTGGTGTTCACCCCAATTCATCGGAGATACTGGCGGCTACGGACTCCGAGGGTTTGCCGTAAGTAAGCTTGCCGGTCAAGCATTCCACTATAGCCAGGTAGGTTGGTGTAGGGATTGTATGGCAGAGACGATCCATTAAGGTTGATTTGAAGTTGGCGATGAGACTCTTGGTTTTGAGGTGGAAGCCAGTTGCGGTGGTCTTGGCTTCGCACAGCTTCAGTCTCCAGGTCTGCTGCAAGTAGGGCCATATCCATATCTGCAGTAAGTGTGGTTATACTTCTGCCCAGCTGCTGTCCGAGTGGAGAAGGACCCCCACAAGCATCGTCGGCGACCGAGCATATTGCAGATAGCACAGTTGTTTGAAGTAAATCGATGATATACCCAGTATGAAAACAGCAACGGAGAGGTAGTACCCGATCCTTGTGGTACACCGTTCCTCAGACGACGCAGACGACCTACACTCAGGAGACGTGAGTTAAATGACCGGAGTGTCCGCCAAAATAATCCGGTGTGGCACGTGAATTGAATTCTTCTTTTCCCCGTAGAGCTAGGTTGATCCCTCTCCGACTTAATGAATAGGTCCAAAAACCCAGGGGGAGAAACGTATCAACGCGAAATCGCGTATAATTGGTCGAACAAAATGGGCCAACATTTTCGCTCAAAACCCCTCAAATAGCAAACATCCATTAGCCCTAGAAGTAAATGAGCAAAATTACAAGGTTGAAGGTCAACAAAAACTTGGGTCGCCATTTTGAATTGTTAAGATAATAATATATAACATATGTCGGTACAATCAAGAAGACTTAGTTAATTATCTTGAATTTGGTGAAAGAAGGTTATATAGTTAGGTATAGACCGGGCGACAGTCGTTTGAATCACGTAGTCGGTTTTGCGCTCTATCCACGGA
>JAMKCH010010016.1:0-55443 GCA_023653785.1 Ophioderma brevispina
AGTAAGATCAAATCACATATACACAGGGTGTCTCAAAAAAGGTTACATGTAAAAATATATCATCACTTAAAATAAAATGCACTATCAACAGTTTTGTGAGGGATTCATGATCAATCTTTCTTCAACATATCTGGTGACTTTTCAGTTCCCTTTCTTACTTGTTTTCACTTTTACAAGAATATAATGCAAATATATTGAGGTGACTTAAGATGAATTTCTTTTTCATTTTTATTTCACTTCAAAACACCAAAAGCACACACACATATTTATGTACACATATTTCCATCATGGTTCTTACATTTACAAGCATGTACATGAAATCATAGTAGGCTTCCTTTGAAGTTTTGTCCCATGACTATTTTGTACTCTTGATGAGGCATGCGTATGAACAGTGGTCTCAAATTTCTGCTTTATTTGGGTATATGAATTAAATATGTTTATGCCTTCAGAATAATATTGAACCAGTTAGTTTGCTGCTCAGTACTGAACAACTGAGAGATCTTTAACACATAATATAATACTCTGAAGAGGCATATTGCAAAACAGTTTCAAGAAAAGTACCTCACAGATGTAACAGAGTAGTCCCATTTCCTGAAAATCAAAAATTTGAACCGATGGCAAGGCCAAATTTTAGCGTAGCATCATCAGGTGAAGCTCCAGGGAACATATTTATTTACGAGATTTTCGGGTACAAGACCCTTTCTCTAAAATAAATTGGTACTTTAAACTTGGGGTATGATGCAGTTTTAACTTATCATTAACACTTCGATCTCAAAATTGAAAAAAGAAAATATTTAAAAACAATTTTTATATTTCCAGATTTTTTTTATTTTTCTAGCTGAAGTACTAAAAGGGACTCTACTAATTAAATAACAAAGTGAAAAAAAAAATTCATATAACCATTTTGGATCACCCTGTTTATCTCTGTAAATTCACAAACATGGCAGAAGCAAGATTCAACATGCAGAGAGAGGTAGTTCAGAATGCAGTTCAGCTATTACAAAAGGCATCCTCTAGTAACACCATTTGCAACCTTGTTAGCTCTGCACTTTTGATCATACATACACAATCATGTCTTTCTTACTTTCTTCAAGGTTAAAGCAACTAAGCTACGAGCAAATCCACAATACTGTGGCATTACTGCAAACTGAGGTATTATGGTCAGAGTATCGGTTTTGTTAAGATGACACATTTTCACCGATATCTGGATTGTAAATCTTTGTTTGATAAATTTGTTGAACCAGAAAATTGTAATGTGTCCAAAATATTATCTTATAACATTAAATATTTAGGGCATTCTAATATACAAATTTATTTTCATGTGAACATTCTAATATACAAATTTATTTTCATGTGAACACATTTTTACAGGAAGTTAATTTAATATAAGGAGTGCATATATTGCTTGACCCAACAAACACATTGTCCTGGGCCTCTATTTTTGGGAAATACTTACTTGTGCATGGTCATTGATGAATAGCCCTACATTCTCACAATCATTAATGACACAATTTTTGATGGTAGGTTGTGCCCCTCTGCCTCCTACACTGACCGCTGCTCCAACTGGTGATAAAAAAAAATAAACATTACATTAAAGGTGCATTTTGTGATCCTAGCATCTTCATTTTTGTTTACGGTTCTTTAGATATCCTCCAGAAAATGTTACTTTTAAAATTTCAGTTGATTCTGATGGTATGTTTTGATGTTTGTTATGAGCAAATGATCCTATCACAGTGCCGCAGAGAAGATTGAATCTGCATGGCAAAACTGAGCAACCATACTGTACTTGGAGCAATTGTTCAGATGATATGAAATTTTCAACTTTTTCTGAGGTAAGTCTGAGAAAAGGGGCAAGGCTGTAGATCACAAAATTCCTTTAAAGAGTCTTAAATGTAGAACTCCATATTTTCTTACAAGCCTTGAAGTACTTATCTCCACCGATATCAAGAAACAAATGAATCCGGTCAATTATCTTTTGCTCCAATAAATCCTCACACAGCAGTATTGCTATGAATGAGAGGTGAATCCAGTTAGTGGGGACAAATTCAGATCAAACTATTTTACTACTAAATGAAGGTGAGAAAAATCACCAAAAAAAATTTTTTTCACTCAAAGTAGATCATTTAATATGCACCCATTATCCCTTACTTGCTCATGCTCATTACTAGCACATCCTCTCACAACTATTCCAAGCACTCTCTAACTTCTTTTTATAGTTTCTCAAACCTGCCAAGTACACGTCAACTAGACAGCAAATGTGGCTGCACGCACACATACGTACCTTGTGATCTACTGCGGATATTACAGCTATCAATTGTTGGACAGCAGTTGGAGCCTACTTCTACACAGGAGTGCTTGTGATGTGGTTGATTAGAGTTGGGATCTGGATTAAACTGTCAACAAATAATAACACAAGCAATTCAGTTATGGATGCTGAACCAATGAACATGTTGACATTTGATGCCCAAAAAGAGAGCATGTTATGCAAAATCAGGAACATCCTGTTTCTTGTCATTATGTATTAAATGTGCATAATATTAAGATTCTGTTTGCAAATAAAAACCAATAGGAATGGTTGTAAAGTTATAACTGATTTTGTTAAATATGGTTATCTAAAGTTTACTTCTCAATTACCAAAAGCATCTCTCTTTTCACGGTTATATTAAAGTAATTTTATGTTCATCTTGTCAGTTTACAACTTGATTACTTAAGGAACACAAAAACTCTGACACATTTTATTACACAGTACAAAAGAATGCTAAATAATAATACAGAAAATCAGTCAAAAATTATTATAAGAAAGAAGGTGGTGTTCAAACTTTGGCTTTTCCTCAACGACACGATCATGTGCATTTTGGCAGCTTCCTTCTCTTCCTTGTCATGACATTTCTGAAACCCTAGGGGGAAACTTACTCTAATGCTAATGTGCCCCAAGTAGGCATCCTCGCAGCCTTCTATGAACACAAACGTTGACTCTTTGCTGTTTTCCACTATCACGCTATCGGGAATGTGACCAGGAGCTGGAGTAAATAAAAAACAAGCATCACAAAAATGTTATTAAAGTGCTTCGCTTAATTTACATATAGGTCCAACTAGTACCATCTTCACCTTTATTAACAACCTGTTTGTGCTGGTAATAAGTCACGCATGGTGAGATCATCTAATAATTGTAAGATGAATTAAAAAGAAGCTAAATGTTTTGCACCTCTATCTATAGAGTGTCTCAAAAACACTATTACATTTTTGACAGTGTTTTTTAAAGTAAAAATGTTAATAAATCATAAATCATAAAGAACATATCTTTTCTACTTGAGAAATTTTATCACACATGATCAAACAGTTCCGTTCAAAAGTTAAGACTAATTAAGCAAAGCTTGTCCAATTTTACTTGGGTGAAGGTCGTTTTTAATGAACTCAAAAAGGATTCAGAATCCTTTGATCCTTCAATGTTTTTACATATTTATCTAAATATAACATTTGTAACACGACACCATGTACTTATGTGGTATCTTTCCAACACAAATCTGTTTCAAATGGCCATTCATTTGATTAAAAAAATAAATAATAATAAATAATAAAATAATGAATATGTGCCATTTAAGACAAATTCATCCATACCCAGATGCCATACCTACATTCTACATAACATTAAAAATATCACAATGGCTCAGCCTTGAAACATGCACTCTCTTCAGAGTTAATGAATATATACACATCAAAAAAGGTGACACAATTGAAATGCCAGCATGAATGCAGATATGCATTAAAGCATTACTATCTAACTCATGACCAAAGAGAGTATAGGACTGATATTCATAAAGCCCTCAACACAGTATTCTCACTTTTGCGTGTAGAATGTTCTTATGATATTCTACCATGCGATTCAGTTTTCAGAAATTAAGCATATTCACTAAAATTCAGACCAAAAAATGTCCAAAATTCTGTGGCAAGCCATTTGGATATGGCAGCCAGGTGTGTTCACTTACAATACTACATGCCTCCCTCAAAAAGTACAAAAAAGAGCAGCTTGTTGTTTATTAAAATAGACCAGATGCAACCAAAGGTTTTGCATAACCAGGGAGTATAATATTATTGTAAATAATAAAATCTGCATTGTTATCAAGCCCAACCACAAGCCTCAGCAGGCTATTATTTTCTTGGCATTTATCAAAACCCAAATGGAAATCACCTATATGTGACCTGTATGACACACATTTTTGTTGAGATCCACGTCAGTCCAATTACATCAAGGATCCTTGAACCGTCTGCCTACAAGCCATTCCACATACGCAATACCCTTCTACGATTCACGCCACAGTGACACAGGCTGCCACCGACAAAACACGGCAAATTCTTTAAGGAATTCTATTTGAATTAAATCCATAAATCAACCAGCTCAGAATCCAATATGAAATCACATAACTAGGTCTCAGAAATATTGGCTGTTTTTGCTTTGTTTTCACTCACAGGCCAGAATTTCAGATAAAAATTTGTTTTTGTTTTTAATTATATCTCAAGTCCACTGTTCATCATTTGTTCACTGTGTCCAATGGAATATGCTCCAGATATGCTAACCAGTCAAACCAATGTGTAGCTTTATTTTGAAAAGACTTAACACATACTCAGACGATAACATCTAAGGAACTCATACCTCTATTAAACAACCAAAAATAACACATTTACCCGAGTGCTAGTGTCAACTAACATCCACTCGACTACCTGAGCTATGTGAACCGTGCCTCTGAGATTCACCTATTTCAGCCTACAATTTGCCTAAGCATGGATCTGATAGTGGGCCCAATGGCAGGATATACTTTGGCACTTTGTCATTTCCTTCTTTGTATACACAGTCAAAACACATACACATGAATATACAAACACAGACACCAACATACATATGTACACAGACTGAGGTTTCTTGCACTATATCAATCGCAATGGCATTGATGTTTACACATACTATTCTGTACCGAATGATTCTCTGTTTGAATTTATAACAGGTCTTAATTGGTCTTTGTTTATGTTTTTCATGCTGTTCTATTCACTTAATTTACATTGAGTTGTTCCTCAACTCAGTAACTTTAATTACTCCTTAATTACCACACTCCTACAAAAATAACACAAACAGGAGAGAGTGGCGAGGATAAAATGTGATATTAAAGCGGAATAGCACCATTTAATTCTATGAAGTTTTCATCTTGATTAAATGACACTGATACGTCAATCCATTGATAAAACAGGGGTGTGAGAAGCCATGGCCAAAAAAAAAAGGAAAAAGGGGGGAAAAGAGAAAACGGAGTAAAAATACCATAAAACAGGCTGAAAATCAAACAAAAAGCTAAAATTTTGGCACTAACAAAATTTCAAAAACGAGAAAATCCTGATAAAAGCATGATTTTCTAAGCCCCATAGGATATTGTGTAAAATTGATTTTGGTCTACAAAAATTGGGCATCTTTTCATTCATAACATCCAAACCATGGCAATCACCTTTTAGCCCTAAGATTTCACAGGGTAACTCAGATTAAAATATAGTAACTTTCTTGAGGCACAAAAATTTTGACCACTTCCAGTAAAATCTGGTATTCTGGGAAAGAAGCTAGTGATCAGGCCATGGACCTTTAACTCAAAAACAGCTAAACAAAAAGATTTACTCAGCACATGGGCATTTCTAGTTCATATTTGTAGAAGCCCGATCCCATTAATAATAAGTTCGCACAACTGAATGGGCACATTAAAAATATGCATCCAGTCGTGAAAAATTCCCTAGAAATAAGGTAATGGCTATCATGTTGTCATACCATCTACATAGCATCAATGGACCATGGGTAAACCAGGACATAGACACACAAGGCCAATTACTTAACATGGGGCACTTAGACGTCTTCCTTCCACTTTACTGTGAAATGGGTTTCCCTGATGTCTAAGAAATCAAATCACTTTCACTCTTAATATGTTTAAACTGAGAATAAGAACAGTACAGAAATAGCTTGGGTCAGGGTAGGTACTCCCACATGTTTTATAAATAACCATATTTTGAAAAACCTAATTATTCAAAAATTTACTTTTTGTGATCTTCTACAACCATCAACAATAAAAGTGTTTTCTGAATTTTACAATAAGCTCTATTAAGTTTAACACTGACATATTTTATTTGCAATACTCTTTTGACATCAAATCACACTGCTTTGTACAGAAGGCACTAATTGACACATTTTAACATACACATGGCAGGGGTGTCTATTCTTCCGTTATTCGTCCCCGAGGTGGGGGAATAGGTTTTGTCTCTATGGTCACTTGGGGAAGAAATTGCTGCTTAGGAGATTGGAACCAATGTTAAATTTTGGGGAAGAATTGAGATAAAATGTGGCAAGAAAGGGGAACAATTCTGATTTTCTGGAAAAATAAACACCCCTGACACATGGTCCACCCACAAAACTAACTGTTCAATGGATTGGTTTTGTTAACGGCATTGAATGTTAAGATATTGAGCAAGTTGGATCTGAAATGAAATGTTCTTTCTACATCATAGCTTTGCCTACCCTGGAAAGTCCCCACTCAACACATTTCAGTTAAACCCTGGTTACAACTCAACCACAGGATGTAAGCTCTGCAATGCTGGAAACCATAGCTGGCCTCATTTTCTTTTTATTTTGTGTTTTTTGGCTCTAACACACAAAATAGTAATGTTTTACTCACCAGCACCCACTATACACACGGGTGTATCTATGTAGAGCCATTCCCCGCTGTAAACTCCCGTGTGCAATAGTATAACCGGGTAGTCGTTGCCCTCTACCGATGATAATGCCTCCTCGATAGTGTCATAATACTGGATATCCCGACCCTTGTACATTTCTGCATTGTCGTAGACATGCTGTGCGAACCCTTGTCTGACGTGCACGGAGTTGTACTGCGGAAAACAAAATTGGGAGGGAAATGAAACGGAAAATTGATATGGGTGACTCAACCAATTGAAATTTGATAATTTGACTCACATTGGTGCTTCCAAAAGTTAGAGCTTTTAGGGCAATTTTCATCTTCAGGGTATTCCATGTGACTTTTTATTCAGTTCAGCAATAGTGAGCGTATGTTCTCATTCTGTCATTCTGAAACTGCTGTTACACTGAAACAACTTACAAAACTCATTCTACTACAGTGGGATTAATAATTACTTGGACAGGAGATACGCACACCTCATATAAGCGCAACAAGCTACGCGGAGGTTCGGCGCATTCTTCGACCAATTAAGCGTCGCGAAACGAGGTGCTTTGTTCCTCCTGGCCCACGCAGTCCATGCTCGAGTGTGTTCGATTCTGTCCAACAAATTATTAATCAGACTGTAATATCCAGTGTGATTTCTGGTAACCCATATGCTTTTTATTTTTATGTCACTACACATGACTATACACAGCATTTAGATTTTCAACCAAATTCCTGCACTTCCACAATGCCGAAGCTACACTCGGAAAGACCTCTAACTACACACACACGCACAGGTTAACAAAGAAATGCACAGGTGAATAAGTTAACCATACATCACTAGCACAGTTTTCTGACTCTCCTAAAGTGAAGTGAAATTTCACAAATCATTTTAATCCATTGTACATTTGAAGGTTGTTTTTTTTGACCAGGCAGAAATATGAATGAACAATCACAAATGATAGTTTAAGAACATAGGCTGGTATTCTGAAAGGGAGACTAACTTTAGTCCTGGGTTTAAACCAGGGTTAGTCCTACATGAGTGGACTTTTTTCCTTCCAACATAACTCTAAAAATGTGCTGTAAAGGGGGAGAATATTCCTCATGGATGGGCCGCCGGCCCATCCATGAGGAATTTTCTCACTTGGTTACATTTAATTTTCACAGAATTTCTGAAGGAAAAAGGTCCACTCATATAGGACTAACACTGGTTTAAACCCAAGTCTAAAGTTAGATTCAATTTCAGAATGCCAGCCCCAATTTCTAACTGTGCACCTGTTGAGACACGAGTGTAAATCGGGTCATGGGTATAAAACCTTCCATTGTTCCTATTGTGACCATAACAAACTCTTGGATACAACTGCATGATTGACTACTTGAATTCACCTTACAATAGTCTGATCTTTCAGAGGACATGCATGTGTAGCGGTGTTTATATGAATCGCACAATGCATTGCAATGTACCTATAATTCACTGTTTTGCACACATATCAGTACTTAGTGATATAAAGTATTTAAGAATGTGAAACCTTTGTGAGTTGAGTTTAAATTATATGGTTATCATCTTAAGTACTTAATTCTAAATTTTCACTTACATGTCACTGTGTATTTATTTAAGCTTAACCCTCGTCTACCTGAGCCATTTTTGGTAAAAACACACTTAGGGATACCATTTATCCCTTGAATTTTCCTTATTAAACATATGATTCCTATAACAGTGATGTAAACAGGCATATCATAATTTCCTGAAAATATATCCAGCCCTTGCCCCAGTGGCCAAATGCTTGTACATGACGCAATCGCACTCGATGAGGGTTTAGAAGCACCTCTAAAGATATATAAAAAATTATTTAAGTGTTGATATTTGCCGGGATAAAAGAAGGTTTAAGGTTAAGGTTTGTGAGTGTTGGGATAGGTTCTGTGTGAGGTCAAATGACCTGATCAAGGTGTAACTCCTAAATGACAGAGCATTATGCAAACAGTTTAACATATCCTCTAATGAAAAGTGTGCTAGGATACATCCCTGAACACAAATTACAAATTCCTAGATGAGTTTAATTAGGCATCCCTTTAATGTCATTTCACAGTAGCTTCCTGCTCATGGAATTGTCCATCCCTGTGGAATGCCATGTTTTGCTTCAACTGACTTGAAGTGCTGACACTGTTATCTAATCAGTCTACTTCAGCCTCCTAAAAGATGATTAATCCCTTCCACACCGCATCTGTATTCTGGCAGCATTTCAAGTGATAATCACTTTCAATGGTATGTGTTGGAAGAAAACACGGTAAAAAGTACCTGATAAAAGCACTTGGGAACACATACAAAATATGATACATGCTTTAAGGGTCAAAGGTCAGGCTCACGTTCTACCTCTTGCCCCAGTTTATTGAGGTTCATCTGTGTAGAGGGAATACACCTGTTTGGATTATGGCACACTGCTTATGATACAGAATATGCTAAATTTTGTGATTTCACCTACTTTTTGTATGTGATTCAACTCAACAGATGCATGCATTACAGTGCCTCATAATCAATAATAATGCCACTGTGTTGTAATTTGTCTACTTTAAGAATCACTACAAAATCCATATTTCTTACAGATATCAAATCTACATAAAGTTAGGCATATCAACATACAATAGTTAGGCAAACAGTTCTGATGTACAAATCTCATTTAAACAGGCATTTTTTTCTAGGGCTGTAATTTTCTTCAGCGGAGGGTCCCAAATATATACTGGGGGTCATAGAAAAAAAAAAAAAAAAAAAAAACAATAGAAACATGTTCATTCCAAGTAAGGTCAGCAGCAATTTGAACTCCAAGAAGGCGGAGACTGTGGACTTGGGAGAGCTGAGTATTTGACACAAAATAGGTTGCAGAAGGTTTATTTTTACGACGTGAGATACACATGACTTGGCATTTCTGTGGATTCAGTTGAAGAGCATTGTTTTCTGACCACCAATTTAGAGTGGACAAGTCATTTTGAAGTATGGCAATCTCAGAATCATCATTTATTACATGAAATAAAAAAGTATCGTCTGCGTATTGGACAATTTTTGAATGGAGATGAAGATCATTGATATAGATATTGAAAAGTAGCGGGCCCAAGACTGAACCTTGAGGAACGCCCGAGAGGACTGTAACAAAATCAGACATAAAACCCCGAAAAACGACTCTCTGAACACGATTACAAATAAAGGAGGAGATCCAATTTAGTAGTGGACCTCTGAAGCCGTAAGTACGGTGAATTTTATCCAGAAGAACTACATGAGAGATGGAATCAAAAGCACGGCTATAATCAACTGAAACAAGATCGATACGGGGAGTGGGTATGAAATTAATTCATCCCTTTATAACCCTTATTTCATATATCTAATGATAATGATAAGTCATTTATCATTCTATTGTTGTAGCTGGCTAAATTAACCTTTATTCAGTGTGCTACATATTGAACATGTGCTATGGGAATAAAATAAAGACAATGTGGTACAAATTGACAAACCCACTGTGAGATTTCACCACATCATTTCTTGTCTTCTGAATTCAAGAAACTGCCAAAATGAAATGATTAAATTAGTGAGGGGAAAGGAACAGAAGGGGGGAACTGAAAAATGTACCTGCATAGAGGAGAAGAAAAAAGTAAAGACTTTTTCTTACCAGTGTTTTAAAGCTTTCTTTCCACACATTGGGTAAGTCTATTTTATCTGGCTGCACAAATTTGAATTTGGTAGGGGCAGGTCTAAGCAGAGGTAGCGACATTTCATAAACGGATTGGTACATCTTTTTCCTGCAAGAAAACAAAACAAACATCCATACCGTTACAATCACACGAGATTGCCACCAAATGTTTGTTACCAACAACAACACTGCGACACACAATTTACCTTAATCATTCCTAGGGGTTATTTTATTACTGCTATTTATTTAAATGCCACCGATGCATGAATTCACAAGCAATCTGCATGTATACATAGCCTGCAGTCCCACTGCTGCACCCGCAAATGTTGTGCGTATACGGACGGACTATGCGTAAGTATGCCAGTCATTTGACAGAGTAGGGTAAAAGAGATTTGTTTTCCCCCCTATGCAAATATGAACCTAGTTGATCTTGGCCCAAAAAAAAAAAAAAAAAAAAGAAGGCAATCAAACATGCTAAATCCCGAGGGCTTCCGGGGCTCCGCCCACTGGACCCCACCTGCGATTGCTCGTCCTATGCGATTGGGGGGGGGGGCACTTTAACATCTTGCTCTGGGTATCACATCCACTAGCTACACCTTGCAGTCTCTCTTTCTGGGTATTTAATGTTTCATGTATTCATGTATATTTTAAATTGAATCCAACCAGCACTCTATTATAGTATAATTACATAGCCTACAAACATGTTCAGAGGGACCCTTCCACTTCTGTAGTAGGTCCTAGGCTCTGTAAATTGTGTTTTTGATTTAAAATCAAACATAGCCCAGTGTGCCTACATGCATTTTCTTTGGCGGGTGGGGTGTCACAAAATAGTGTGCTTTAAAAAGGAGGTCACAAAATATTGCAGCTGTTTGATAGAGGGGTCATGAAAAAATGGTATGGGTTGATCCAGCTTTTTGTGACCCCCGGCCAAAGAAAATGACAGACCCCTTAATGATGACAGTTTTACAATCAGTGGCACCAAAATAATGTGACTGCAAATTATTCTAAAATACATGTAGATGCCATTCATGCTGCAGCCATTTTGTGACGAAAGCGAGGTTGGGTGGCTCCACAGGCCAGTTTCTGTAAACTGTGCACGTAAGAGATCAAGAACCTCTTGCCCTCCTACTATCCACCATGTGTTGACAGCACTGACTCGAGGAAGATAAATGGACTATAGTGTTTGTTGGTGATGAAGGAACAAAGAATTTATGAAGTTGAATTCATCATTAAACTATAGCACTCAACCATGTTTATCACTCCATAATCAATCATTGCATTAAAGATTTATAGCAGATTATTGTGAAAATAACACTGAACTTTGCAATAAATTATATCACTAATTTAATATCATGCATGAATTCGGCCACCAAACTACAAAACACTGGTGCTCGCCATGGGCTATCATTCAACCAAGTTGGGATGTGAATCTCTTGTTTAATAGACACAGTGGATTAATGACAGTTTAGCACCGAAATATGCAAATCAGCTAATTTCAATACTTATTAATATGCATTAATTCCATATAAAGTACCAGTCATTGCATTAATGACTTCAGTGGACAAAGGAGAAACTAGAAATTTAAATATATACAAATTAATGAAAATGCTCCTAATATGCATGAATTTTACTTACCATGGGCTACCACTCTACTTAAAAGGTGCGTGTTCCAATCGTCTTTGGGACCCCCGATTTACCCGGAAGTAGTATTGATTTTGATATCAGATGAAAGGCCGTATTTTTCTCATTGTCGTCCTGAATTGTGAGCCCTCAAATCCATGCCAATCCCAAGGTATAAACAAAAAAAACACCGTTTTGGTGGTTAACCATCAATATTTGCACAGTATTAAAGGTCCATGGCCCGATCGCTAATAGCCTCGTCCCCAGGGACCCCAGATTTTACCGGAAGTGGTCAAAATTTTGATATCAGAAGAAAGCTACTATTTTTCTCATTTACCCTGTGAAATCTTAGGGCTAAAGGATGTTTGGTTTGGATGTTATGAGCGAAAATGTGACCCTTTTTGGTCGACCAATATTAATTTTACACAGTACTCTATGGGGATTGCAAAATCACGTTTTTAGCTCTCACATCAAAACGGGTTGAAATATCGGCGCGAAACTTTACAGATGGGGTTTTGGGGTGAAGGCCATTCTATCAAGATGAAAAACTTATAGACTTAAATCGGGCCATCCCCCTTTAAATAGGGATTTGCAACATGCATTATTGCGTCTACCATCAAAACCGCAAGGTTGTTTCCCACGATACTTGACGGGGTGTATGTGCAAGTGCCAGGCTCTCATATCAAGTAGAGAACACAATACACATAAATCGGAACAAGCACCTTTAACCAAGATGAACTAATTTGAAATCAGCACTAAAATATGCAAAATAACTAATTATAATATTCATTAGTATGCAAGAATTTCATCACTTAACAATAAACTCATCTTGAGCTACCATTAAATATCAAACACTGATTGATTTCCAAGGATTGTTAAATTTACATCGTACTTTTCATTCCTCTTTCAAATGCAGGAAAAAACATGATTGTTTACTATGAATTGGCAATTTGCAGAAATCTCCTAACCTCTCCTCATAATAATGTACCAAACTGTAAAGAATTGGAACTGAAAGTGTTTTGGGGGAGAGAGAGAAAGCCTCAGACACCCCCTTTGGCCGCCTATCAAAATGCAGGAGGCATTGTCTATGGCAGTGTTCAAATGATCTGATGAGACTTGCAGTTGTTTTTAATTCCACTGTCATGATATTACAGCTTCATCTTGCTCAGCAAATGTAGTGCACACTATGCAGACTAGACTGGTATTTGGATTGCCTTGATTTAAGGTGAATTTACTGACCCACATTTCAACGTTTTAGTTTCTTGTTTTGACTGATTGTTTATGAGGAGGAAAAAAAGATCGCAGGCCTATAATAACCCATTGATTATACATTCAGACATGTTTGAGTGGAATAAGCCTGAATGACACTTAAGTATTTTGCACCTAACCATAACTAAGAAATGTAAATCATTAAAATTTAATGAGTGGAGTCAAACTGAATCTTGCCAGAGGAGGCCTATGTTTTTACATCAAGCTCATTTTCATAAATTGCAGAGGCAATGCTAACATTGTTTTGTACACAGCTTTCAATCAACCTGTTCGTTCCCTGACCTATTTCTGTATTTAGTTGTTCTGCACTAAATACTCATTCATTTATCATTCTCTATCTATGGACACAGGCATACCACAAAGACTACCCAGATGTATGTGCTGTGGACACATAAGATTCAGATTCCCAATTTCCTTGATTTAAGTGTTTTTTCCAGGATTTTCAAACTAAATTTCCGAGGATTTCAAACTGACACATCCACTGAAATAATCAGATTCTTAATTCTATGATGGGGCATTTTAGCAGCATTTTTTTCATTTTTGTAAGCTTAATATGCAGTTTCAAATAGCTATACATTTAACCTATTGGGTCCAAATATTTTATGGGCTTTTCATTTCAAGGTTCTCAAACATGAAAAATGTAACTAGAGGGTTCTGGTTCTTAATCATGAAAAATGTAAAAATAAAATCTTAATTTCCCACCACACAGTATCTCAGTACCAATAGCCCACCCATTTATAGTTTTTTAAAATTGTTATTTTGTAGTAGTTAAATATTTTGTAACACAGGCTGTGTATTGCACTCCAAATACCAACCTCTAGAGACTGTTCGAGTGCAGATTTGTCGGAACAATGTATTCAATATGGAATAAAGCCCAATCTTGTTGTAAGGGTCTGTTTAAACTTCTACTGCACTGCAGTGGAAGTGCAGGATATTTACTGTAGGTCAACCCAGGTTACTGCAGGTCACAGGTTGCAGTACACTGCAGTAAACTTGCGAAGGATTGCAGTAAAATTGGCATACTGCACCATACTGCATCTTGATGCATGTTAAAATCATTTTAACTTTGTTGCAGTACTGCATTGCGTTGCAGTATACTGCAAGTAATTACAGTAATAATTTTGCTAGGCTGCATTACAGTACTGCACTGCAATGCAGTAAAATGGACTTCAATATCATCCACGCGGCGCAATTCTTGTCCCACTGAAAAATGTGTTCCGATGAAAATGTGGTCAACTTTTCTAATTCTTTCAAATTATTGCAGTGATTTACACCTCTTATATGTCCATTTGTTAGTCTTGTACTTTATCTCTGAATATCGTTCTCCTTGGTCATCCCACCACCTATTGTCTTTGTATTCTGTCATTTGCTTCTTGGTGAATACGTCCAAAAAGGAACTAAACACAAACAAGCTTCACGATGCTCATCTCACAGATAACATTCTCAGGAAATTCACAGCCTCAACATGACCCTTTCTTGGTTCATGTCTCTGTCATGGGTATGCTGACACTAATAACCTCTAATGGAGTTCACATGGCTACCTTACAGGCACATAATGGCACCCAACACACTGGGATAGCAGACTACTCTATTTTTTCAGGATTTTAAATTTTCTTGTAATTCTGTGAGTTTCCCTACTTCATGGAATCTACAACAACCCGGAGGTCTACCGCCATTCTTACAGTATCTCTGATTGGCTTATTACGTGATACAACATCTTGTACCCTCTGAGTAACCAATCAAAATACACCTTCTAAATATCTGTATAAATCTTGAAGCTTTTCTTACCATGTCTCTGATTGGCTAAATACATCATATAACGCTATGTTTAGCCAATAAAATTGGCCGGTAGATCTCATGGGTTTCCATGTAGATTTGTGAAAATAAAGCCACCACAAAAATATCAGCTTACACAGTATTATCCCTCATGTAATCTCTCCTATCCACATTCCACCCTAGGTATGGTGACTTGCAAGAACACCGTAATGCATTTACGCACTGTGCAAGGCAAACTGGCTTGAAGGCAACACTTTTTAAATCACTCCGAGGGATAATTGCGGTTGATGTGATGTAGGACGATGACTGCATATAGGATGACTACACACCACAGCCCCTGTTAAGGTGGCTGTGAAGTCAGGAACTTAGTCAAATGGACAGTTTTTAGATTTTTTCATGTTTAACAGCATTAACATGTTTTCTTTCCATATATTTTAACAGAATCTATATATATTTATTTTTTCCTCATATTTTGTTCATTTTACTTTTACTATGTTACACATTTTTGACCAAGAACAATCACATGGGCTGAAAAAAAAAAAAAAAAAAAAAGTATAAATCTTGAAGCTTTTCTTACCATGTCTCTGATTGGCTAAATACATCATATAACGCTATGTTTAGCCAATAAAATTGGCCGGTAGATCTCATGGGTTTCCATGTAGATTTGTGAAAATAAAGCCACCACAAAAATATCAGCTTACACAGTATTATCCCTCATGTAATCTCTCCTATCCACATTCCACCCTAGGTATGGTGACTTGCAAGAACACCGTAATGCATTTACGCACTGTGCAAGGCAAACTGGCTTGAAGGCAACACTTTTTAAATCACTCCGAGGGATAATTGGGGTTGTTGTGATGTAGGACGATGACTGCATGTAGGATGACTACACACCGCAGCCCCTGTTAAGAAGTTATTACTCCCGACAAAAACTAAGGAGAATTTTATTTAAATGTTTTCAGCAGGATACAAAGCAACTTTTGCCAGTATGGTACTTCAGTAATAAATCCAAGGGGCTATTTTTCAAGATTTTGCATTTGTTAATACTGCAGTTCTATCTTATATACATTAAAATAACTATATCCGAAGGAAAACACACATACATATTGGTTGTTGAAATAACTCACTTTAAAGCACTTGAAAATGGTACAGTAATTTATGTGAATGCATAAAACATGCAAAAGGAATATCAGGTATCATTGAGAACTGATAGAGAGGGGGGGGGGGTGAAAAGAAGAAGACGTTTAGCAAATTAGAAATTTCAGCATTTTAAAACACTATCAGTAGCTGGAATGAACCACAATTAGAATTAATCTCACAAGCAAGGTGCCACAAAAGCTGTGCTCACACATGCAGGTTAAAAATTTCAAAATTATATCCACATGAAGTGGTATGAAATTAATTCATCCCTTTATAACCCTTATTTCATATATCTAATGATAATGATAAGTCATTTATCATTCTATTGTTGTAGCTGGCTAAGTTAACCTTTATTCAGTGTGCTACATATTGAAAAATGTGCTTTCGGAATAAAATGAAGACAATGCGGTACAAATTGACAACCCCACTGTGAGATTTCACCACATAATTTCTTGTCTTCTGAACTCAAGAAACTGCCAAAATGAAATGATTATATTAGAGGGGAAAGGAAGAGAAGGGGGAGGGGTAAGAAGGGAGAGGGGAAAGCTGAAAAATGTACCTGCATAGAGGAAAAAAAGAAAGGAAAAAGTAGACTTTTTCTTACCAGTGTTTTAAAGCTTTCTTTCCACACATTGGGTAAGTCTATTTTGTCTGGCTGCACAAATTTGAATTTGGTTGGGGCAGGTCTAAGCAGAGGTAGCGACATTTCATAAACGGATTGGTACATCTTTTTCCTGCAAGAAAAGAAAACAAACATCCATACCGTTACAATCACACGAGATTGCCACCAAATATTTGTTACCAACAACAACACTGCGACACACAATTTACTTTAATCATTCCTAGGGTTATTTTATTACTGCTATTTATTTAAATGCCACCGATGCATGAATTCACAAGCAATCTGCATGTATACATAGCCTGCAGTCCCACTGCTGCACCCGCAAATGTTGTGCGTATACGGACGGACTATGCGTAAGTATGCCAGTCATTTGACAGAGTAGGGTAAAAGAGATTTGTTTTCCCCCCTATGCAAATATGAACCTAGTTGATCTTGGCCCAAACCAACAATATGTTATCTTGGGTATTCGCTAATGGTTTTAACATAAATCTGTTCAAATATATTATCTTTCCTTTAGTTAGTTGAATTTGAAAGCTAGTTTGAATACTGAAAATGTCAAAGTAACAAATTTTAATTTAATAATCTGAAAAATGAAAATCTGCAAGAAAAAACTTTCATAATGCTCTCCTCAAGCAAGCATCAACTATTTCAAGTTAAAGCTAAAAATGAACTTCATTTAGTGAAATGCACGCAACAAAATTGCCCAAAATATCTGCCTTCAGAGACAGCACTTAATATCAAACCTCAATTTGTTCCTTATAAGCACTTTACAGCAGAAGTGTCCTGGCATTCTGGGGAAAATGCACGTAAAATGAAATGTCATGAATGGAGTTATAAGATAAAGATAGAAACAGCTGTCATAGTTAAGAGCACTGATGGCTCTTAGGGCCACACAGAGACTTTGTTCCATATTGTCAGTTTCATCAACTTCCTAAAAAAATTACATCTGAGGGGGAAAATATTATTGAGAAAATGAGTGACAAGATCTTATTATTTGGGAAACTGTCCATCTAAAAGTTGTACAATTTTATGGTTGAAAAACAGGAATGAATTCAAATAATGGCTGTGTGAACTGTTAACTCAATATTCACAAACCCGACAAGAAAATAAATGCATTGCATATTTTTGGTTTTATTTTGAACTTTCTGTTAAAATCTGTCAGTTTCAATCCAAATTTAATCAAAACAATTCACTAATTAATACATCATTATAGAAATATCTTCTCCTATTCCTGCCAAGTTTAGCTCGATTTGCAAATGCCTTTTAAGTGACAATTTAAAGGGACACAGGCACATTTGAGAAAAGAGCACCCTCAAGATTTTTCAAAATTGGTATTTTAACATTGAAAAGCATTTGTGTAAGTCCTCAATGGAACAATTTATCCAAATTAGCTCCTTTAAACATTAGGACTTGGTAGTAAACCTACTATACTTTGTTCATCACCTAATAGGCAAAAAATATTTGGCTTTTATTTATCCGTGCGTGAAAGTAATTCGTTTTAAGCGTGCGATTCTTGCCACAAGTGTGCGCTGCACGTACATCGCTCACTGCGTCTGCAGCGGTAGTGTTGCTTCTAGTTGCGCCCGCACTATTCTATATCAATTCGCGGTGTGAAGGTGCCAATTTGGTAATGAACAAAGTATACCGAATTGGTTTATTCAGTGCACTTTAGATCATGGTGTAAAAAAAATTATAAAATATACATATATCAAAGTTGATTTCCTTTGCCTGTACCCCAATCTAACTGTCTGGTCAAAACATCAACTATATTTACATATTAACTGAATTTTGAACACATTTGATGATTACAAATTATGGTAGGTCTACAACAAAGGCTAAAAATCATTCATTTACACTTAGCCTTATAACAAAGGTCCAGTCTATTTCAATATAGTGCAAATAATTTGTGTAAATATTATTACATATTTACGTTAGGATCTTCCCAGGTCCTAGTCTATCGTTTTTTGAGCAAATTGAAGACAATTTATATTTTGTTAAAAATAAGCTCGTGTCACTTTAACCCCCCGAGGTCTACCACTTTATAACAGTATCTCTGATTGGCTCATTACATGATATAACCTCTTAGAAACCAATCCAAAAGGACCTTCTATACATCTGTACAAACATTTAAGCATTTCTTACCTTGTCTCTGATTGGCTAAATATATCATATAACACAATGTGTAACCAATCAAATCAGCTGGTAGACCTCACAGGGTTAAAAGAATAGAACAAGATGCATTTTTTCCCTTTCTCTTCAATTTAACAATTTACACAGTACTATTTTCTCTCTTGCACAGAACACTAATATTATTATCACTGCTTAATTACATAGTTGAGCGATCACTAACACATTCATGAAAAGTGCTCTCTACTGTGGTTCTGCCATTGGAGGTCAAACTAACTGACAATATACCATTTCCTATACACGTCTGCTAAGCATCACTAGATTTGCTTACATTATTAAGGAACAAAAGAAATACCAAGCTTCAGTGAAATGGAATATTCTTTTAAAATTCAGCACAGAAATAGAGTGGGATATTTTTGAAGGGTTCCTTTTTTTTTTACAGTTTTGAGCCATTTTGCAGTTTAATTCACAATGTGACAAAAATATTTCTGTGGACCTTTAAATTCACAGAACTTTATGAAATGATGACCGAGATTGGACTCCGTAGACGAAAATGACAGGTGATCCATGAAGCATGAAACATCAGCAGCATACCTAATATGTGGCAGAACAAGTAATTTGTAAATGTTAACACTCTCTTTAACAAATGACCCCATGGTGACCACGGCTGGAAAAAATATTTTTTTCCCGGCAAGGAAGTCAAGATTTCCCGCGACTTATACGGCTGTTTTGCAGCCATCGCGGAGTGTTAGCGGCAACAGGAGGGGTGCCTGAGGGGGATCTCCCCCCTCAGAAGCTGAAGCTTTTTGAAAAATCAAGTTGCAATTGAAGCTATTTGGTGCGCATTTTTAACACTTTTTAAGCGATATGGTAAGCTCAGAATCGTTATAGATTGTGCCCAAATCGACCCTTAATTTACCACATACCAAGCAAAATACAACGGGAGAAGCTAAGGTTACTTACACAATAATATCAAGTTCTGACTGTTTGCTGATTTGACTTGAAAATATTTGTTTTCAAGCCGTCCGCATGTTATTTTCACACGAGAGTGATGGAAGAGGAGCTGTGTGTAAGACAGCACCATCACCCATTTTGCTATGCAGTTGATGTCATATTTTGCTAGATTCAGCCACGTGGGGAATAAGTTTATTTTTTAATCCTTTATTACATTTTTATATTAAAATTTACAGATTCAATCAAAATATGTATGTAATCTTACAAAGACACTATTGTTAAATTCTTTTCGCATTTAAAATTATTTTCAACGAAACCATTTTCTAAATAAATACACAGATCGACCGGTTGATACTGGAGCTGATACTAAAGTTGATACACACGTGCGCTGATGACATTGATAGACATTTGCTACAGTGATGAGGGTCGGCTTTCTTGCGCTAGATTTTGTGGTGATTTTATCCCGAGACGTAGCTATTTTCGTCTCAGATTTTATAAAAAAAAAAAAAAAAAAAACAATATGTTATCTTGGGTATTCGCTAATGGTTTTAACATAAATCTGTTCAAATATATTATCTTTCCTTTAGTTACTGGATTGAATTTGAAAGCTAGTTTGAATACTGAAAATGTCAAAGTAACAAATTTTAATTTAATAATCTGAAAAATGAAAATCTGCAAAAAAAAAAAACTTTCATAATGCTCTCCTCAAGCAAGCGTCAACTATTTCAAGTTAAAGCTAAAAATGAACTTCATTTAGTGGAATGCACGCAACAAAATTGCCCAAAATATATGCCTTCAGAGACAGCACTTAATATCAAACCTCAATTTGTTCCTTATAAGCACTTTACAGCAGAAGTGTCTTGGAATTCTGGGGAAAATGAAATGTCATGAATGGAGTTATAAGATAAAGATAGAAACAACTGTCATAGAGCACTGATGGCTCTTAGGGCCACACACAGACTTTGTTCCATATTGTCAGTTTCATCAACTTCCTAAAAGAATACATCTGAGGGGGAAAATAATATTGAGAAAATGAGTGACAAGATCTTATTGTTTGGGAAACTGTCTATCTTTGTACACTTTTATGGTTGAAGAACAAGAATGAATTCAAATAATGGCTGTTTGAACTGTTAACTCAATATTCACAAACCCGACAAGAAAATAAATGCATTGCATATTTTTGGTTTTATTTTGAACTTTCTGTAAAAATCTGTCAGTTTCAATCCAAATTTAATCAAAACAATTCACTAGTTAATACATCATTATATAAGTATCTTCTCCTGCCAAGTTTAACTCGATTTGCAAAAATATGCCTTTTAATTGACAATTTAAAGGGACACAGGCACATTTGAGAAAAGAGCACCCTCAAGATTTTTCAAAATTGGTAATTTAACATCATTGAAAAGCATTTGTGTAAGTCCTCAATGGAACAATTTATCCAAATTAGCTCCTTTAAACATTACGACTTGGTAGTAAACCTACTATACTTCAATGTTCATCACCTAATAGGCAAAAAATATTTGGCTTTTATTTATCCGTGCGTGAAAGTAATTCGTTTTAAGCGTGCGATTCTTGCCACAAGTGTGCGCTGCACGTACATCACGCACTGCGTCTGCAGCAGTAGTGTTTCTTCTAGTTGCGCCCGCACTATTCTATATCAATTCGCGGTGTGAAGAGTCTTGCCAATTTGGTAATGAACAAAGTATACAGAATTGGTTTATTCAGTGCACTTTAGATCATGGTGTAAAAAAAATTATAAAATATACTAGAGATTAACCGATCCAGGGTTTCCTCTGCCGATCCGATGGCCGATATTTTTTTTTAGTATCGGCCGATCCACCGATCCGATCCGATGATTTGCCCTTAAACTTAGGAATTGGCGACGATGATTATAATCAACAAATCTGTGCAGTCCACATTTGCTTTATGTTCCGATTAGGAATTTCGGAGGAAAGGTTACCTTTTTGAACAACTCTTGTCTCATGTTTCTACTTAAAAACTGGAAAAATACCCATTGTACTTCATCCCTTTCATTCATTCTGACATATTTTTACCGATCCGATTTTTTGCCGATTTTGCAGAATCGGCCCCCGATCCGATGTCCGATACAAGTATCGGTTAATCTCTAAAATATACATATATCAAAGTTGATTTCCTTTGCCTGTACCCCAATCTAACTGTCTAGTCAAAACATCAACTATATTTATGTATATTAACTGAATTTTGAACACATTTGATGATTAAAAATTATGGTAGGTCTACAACAAAGGCTAAAAATCATTCATTTATACTTAGCCTTATAACAAAGGTCCAGTCTATTTCAATATAGTGCAAATAATTTGTGTAAATATTATTATTATTATTATTATTCTTCCCAGGTCCTAGTCTATCGTTTTTCGAGCAAATTGAAGACAATTTATATTTTGTTGAAAATGAGCTCGTGTCACTTTAAATGAACAGAACAAGATGCATTTCTTTCCTTTCTCTTCAATTTAACAATTTACACAGTACTATTTTCTCTCTTGCACAGAACACTAATATTTTTATCACTGCTTAATTACATAGTTGAGCGATCACTAACACATTCATGAAAGTGCTCTCTACTGTGGTTCTGCCATTGGAGGTCAAACTAACAATATACCATTTCCTCTGTCTACTAAGCATCACTTGATTTGCTTACATTATTAAAGGTCCATGGCCCGATCGCAAATAGCCTCGTCCCCAGAAGCTCAGATTTTACCGGAAGTGGTCGAAATTTTGGTATCAGAAGAAAGCTACTATTTTTCTCATTTACCCTGTGAAATCTTAGGGCTAAATGATGTTTGGTTTGGGAGTTATGAGCGAAAGTGTACTCCATTTTGGTCGACCAATATTAGTTTTACACAGTACTCTATGGGGCTCACAAAATCACGTTTCTAACTGTCACATCAAAACGGATTGAAATATCGGCGCGCAATTTCACAGATGGGTTTTTTGGGTGAAGGCCATTCTATTAAGATGAAAACTTTATATATTTAAATCGGGCCATCCCCCTTTAAGGAACAAAAGAAATACCAAGCTTCAGTGAAACGGAATATGTTTTTAAATTCAGCACAGAAGGTAATAAGAGTGGGATATTTTTGAATGTGGTTATAGAGGTTCTGGTCGGGCCCAAATGAGCCATTTGTGCAAAAGTAAGGTCGCAGGGTAGCTATCGACGGCGCAGTGTAAGTTACAATGCTTGTGAAACTGTAGTTTGTGGTGTGATAGGTGGTTTAAAAGAAGATCCTCAGTATGAAGGGAATTAATTGACCATTAGAATCAAATGTACTACATGGTATAACCATTACATGCAAGCAGATAGATAATAATTTCTACGGTTATTCAAATCCATTAGATTAAGCTGCTGTAAACGCTCCTGTACGATTGTCCCCCCTTTTTTGACCCAAGAGTATCCTAATTGCCTGTCTTTGAATGTTTTTCCAAATAATAATTACTGTGATTCTTGCGAATTAAAAACCAGGCAGGAGAACAAAAATCAATAACGGGCAAGACAGTGACCGATACAATGTGAGAAGAATTTTTTGGTTCCTGCTTGCCAAAACAGTTCTGAGAAACCCCTAACAATTTATTGCACTTTTTGGTAACAATAGAAACATGTTCATTCCAAGGTAAGGTCAGCAGCAATTTGAACTCCAAGAAGGCGGAGACTGTGGACTTGGGAGAGCGAGTATTGACACAAAAAGATAGTGCAGAAGGTTATATATTTTACGACGTGAGTACAACCTGGGACTTGGCATTTCTGGATTCAGTGGAAGTGCACTGTTTTCTGACCACCAATTTAGAGTGGACCAGTCATTTTGAAGTATGGCAATCTCAGGAATTAATCATTATTACACGAATAAAAAAGTAATCCTCTGGTAGGGACAATTTTTGAATGGAGATGAAGAGGGAGATAATGATATAGATATTGAAAAAGTAGCGCCCCAAGGGACTGAACCTGAGGAACGCCCGAGGAGGACTGTAACAAAATAAGACATAAAACCCCGAAAAACGACTCTTGAAACACGATACAAAATAAAGGAGAGATCAATTTAGTAATGGACCTCTGAAGCCGTAAGTACGGTGAATTTAATCCAGAAGAACTACATGAGAGATGGAATCAAAAGCACGGCTATAATCAACTGAAACAAGATCGATACGGGGAGGGGTATGAAATTAATTCATCCCTTTTATAACCCTATTTTAGATCTAATGATAATTGATAAGTTCAGTTATCATTCATTGTGGTAGCTGGCTAAATTAACCTTTATTCAGTGTGCTACATATTGAACATGTGCTATGGGATAAAATAAGACAATGTGGTACAAAATTGACAAAAACCCACTGGAGATTCACCACAAGCATTTCTTGTCTTTGAATTCAAGAAACTGCCAAAAAATGAAATGATAAATTAGTGAGGGGAAAGAACAGACAGGGGGGAACTGAAAAATGTACCTGGATAGAGGAGAAGAAAAAGTAAGGGACTTTTTCTTAACCAGTGTTAAAGCTTTCTTTCCACACAGTGGGTTAAGTCTATTTTATATGGCTGCCAAATTTGGGAATTTGGTAGGGGCCAGGTCTAAGCAAGGGTAGCGACATTCATAAAAAGATTATTGTACATCTTTTTTCTGCAAAGAAACAAAACAAACATCCATACCGTTACAATCACCCGCGATTTGCCACCAAATGTTTGTTACCAACAACCACTGCGCCAAACAATTTACCTTAATCATTCCTAGGGGTTATTTTATTACTGCTATTAAATGCAAACCGATGCATGAATTCACAAGCAATCTGCATGTATACATAGCCTGCAGTACCACTCTGCACCCGCCAATGTTGGGAGTATACGGACTGCTATGGTAAGTATGCAGTCATTTGACAAGAGTAGGGTTAAAAGAGATTTGTTTTCCCCCCATGCAAAATGAACCTAGTTGATCTTGGCCCGAACCAACAATATGTTATCTTGGGTATGGCGCTAAGGTTTTTTAACATAAATTCTGTTCAAATATATTATCTGTCCTTTAGTTTATTGGATTTGAATTTGAAAGCTAGTTTGAATACTGAAACTAGTCAAAGTAGTAACAATTGTAATTAATATTGAAAAAGGAAAATCTGCACAAAAAAAAAACTTCAGAATGCTCTCCTCAAGCAAGCGTCATATATAGTGATGTGTCAAGTTAAAGCTAAAAATGACTTAATTAAGTGGAAGGCACGCAACAAATTGCCCAAAATATATGCCATCAGAGAAAGCACTAATATCAAACCTCAAGTTGTTCCTTATAAGCACTTTACAGCAGAAGTGTCTTGGAATTCTGGGGAAAATGCACGTAAAATGAAATGTCATGTGGATATAGATAAAGATAGAAACAACTGTAAGAGCACTGATGGCTATTAGGGCCAAACACCGACTTTGTTCCATATTGTCAGTTTCATCAACTTCCTAAAAGAATACATTGAGGGGAAAAACATATTGAGAAATGAAGTGACCCCAAGATCTTATTGTGGGAAACTGTCTATCTTTGTACACTTTTATGGTTTGAAAACAAAGAATGAATTCAAGTAAGGCTGGAACTGTTTAACTCAATATTACAAACCGGACAGAACATAAATGCATGGCCATATTTTGGTTTATTTGCACTTTCTGTAAAAATCTGTCAGTTTCAATCCAAAAATATATCCAAACAATTCAATAATAATTACATCATTATAAAGTATCTTCTCTGGCCAAGTTGAACTCGATTTGCAAAAAAATATGCCTTTTAATTGACAATTTTAAAGGGACACAGGCACATTGAGAAAAGAGCACCCTCAAGATTTTTCAAAATGGTAATTTAACATCATTGTTGAAAAGCATTGTGTAAGTCCTCAAGGAACAATTTATCCAAATTAGCTCCTGCTAAAAACATTACGACTTGGGTAGTATAAACCACTACTATAATTCAATGTGATCACCTAATAGGCAAAAACCTATTTGGCTTTATTAGCCGTGCGTGAAATATTCGTTTTTAAAGCGTTGCGATTCTTGCCACAAACGTGCGTGACACGTACATCACGCACTGGTCTGCAGCAGTAGTGTTTCTTCTAGTTGCGGCCCGCACTATTCTAGATCAATTCGCAGGTGAAGAAGAGTCCTTGCCAATTTGGTAATGAACAAAGTATACAGACTTGGTGTATTCAGTCACTTTAGATTCATGGTGTAAAAAAAATTATAAAATATACTAGAGATTAACCGATCCAAGGTTTCCTCTGCGATCCGATGGCCGCCGATATTTTTTTTTGTAGTATCGGCCGATCACCGATCCGATCCGATGATTTCCCTTAAACTTAGGACTCGGCGACGAGGATTATAAATCAACAAATCTGTGCAGTCAACATTTGCTTTATGTGCCGATTAGGGATTTCAGAGGAAAGGGTACCTTTTTGAACAAACTCGTGTCTCATTTCTACTTAAAAACTGGAAAAATACCCATTGTACTTCATCCCTTTCATTCATTCTGACATATTTTTACCGATCCGATTTTTTTTGCCGATTTTGCAGAAACGGCCCCCGATCCGATTGTCCGATACAAGTATCGGTTAATCTCTAAAATATACATCTATCAAAGTTGATTTCCTTTGCCTGTACCCCAATCTAACTGTCTAGTCAAAAACCTTCAAACTAATTTTACATGTATATTAAAATGAATTGTGAATTGAACACATTTGATGATTAAAATTATGGTAGGTCTACAACAAAAGGCTAAAACTCATTCATTTGTATATTAGCATTATAACAAAGGTCCAGTCTATTCAATTAGTGCAAATAATTTGTGTACATTTGTATTATTAGTAGTATTATTCTTCCCAGGTCCTAGTCTATCGTGACCATAGACACCGCGCAGCAAATTGAAGACAATTTATATTTGTGGAAATGGCTCGTGTTCACTTTAAATGAAAGAACAAGATGCATTTTTCTTTCCCTTTCTCTTAATTTAACAATTTACACAGTACTATTTTCTCTCTTGCACAGAACCACTAATATTTTTATCACGGCGCCTAAATGACATAGTTGACGATCACTAACAATTCATGCAAAGTGCTCTCTACTGTGGTTCTCTGCCATCATTGGAGGTCAAACTAACTGACAAATACTTTCCTCTGTCTACTAAGGCATCCACTTGATTGCTTACATTATTAAGGAACAAAAGAAATACCAAGCTTCAGTGAAACGGAATATGTTTTTAAATTCAGCACAGAAGGTAATAAGAGTGGGATATTTTTGAAGGGTTCCATTTTTTTTGTGATTTTTTTTACAATTTTGAGCCATTTTGCAGTTTAATTCACAGTTTCTAAGTGCTACACAATGTGACAAAAATATTTCTGAGAACCTTTAAATTCACAGAACTTTATGAAATGATGACCGAGATTGGACTCCAAAATCACTCCATAGACAACAATGACAGGTGATCCATGAAGCATGAAACATCAGCAGCATACCTAATATGTGGCAGAACAAGTAATTTGTAAATGTTAACACTCTCTTTAACAAATGACCCCATGGTGACCTTTAAGGACACACTGTGCACTCCTAATTAACTAGGCTTGTGTCGGTGGTTCTTTTGACCTAGCTTAATTGTAATTGACCTCTCAATCTTCAAAATGAGAACAATTTAGAGAAACTTCAATTCAGGTGTAATTCCTTAGTACAAATCTTACGCTCACAAGAACCATAATTACTTACATTACAATGTACCTATTTACACACAATTCTTTCAAGTATAACTTCCATTTTTAATTGCTAAATATTTATTTAAACACATTCAGCTCATTTCCTTGTCTTTCAAAGATGCACGCCAAGTCTAACCAAATGAACAAACGTATAGGGTCACTGCATGGTTAATTATGAAGCTGCGTAAACCACAACCGACTGAATCATATGCCTCACAGCCTTTACTAGGTTGGTAATGGTCTTAAACAACAACTTACAACCAGAAAGCTAATGAAGATTGTAAAGAGATAACATTTGACGTCACCGAACAATTACTTTGGTGTTAAAAATCTAATTAGCTCTATGTGGGCAGTAGCATAAGATAGTTTAAAATACAATACACATCCGATATCTTTGTTGAATGCCCAAACAATACATTTTTTGATAATTTGTTTTGTTTCTCCCAACAAAAATGGGAAAAGCAATTAAATAATTTCTCAGAACTGTTTTACTCTCAATATGTACATGTACGACTAAAATGTACATTTACTTAACATTTTTTCAGTAGACTGCAATAACACCGGGCAATCTTTCACTTCACATTCTTTCTAAGCTGACAAAATTGACTTCACAGTAGCTTATGAGGCATTGGGAAAGTGGAAAATGTCTTACGTCAAACGGCAATTCAAATGCAGTTTTGGAAATAGAGCAAAAATAGAGCAGAGTTTTGGCACAATGATTACTATCATATTCAAACTAACTCAAAAATTTGCTTGGGTTTGATGAACGTGACCATGCTTTCCGATAAGCTCTGCAGGGGATTCAACAAAACTTGACAGAATTGCATGGGCAGCTTTGAAGACCACAATAGTACCACATGATGTGAAGTAATGTGTTTTCTGGCCAACTTTACTAAAAGGAAACGCCCAGGCTGATAGGTCTAGACCTTAATCTTGTAATTTATCTCAAAAACAATCTCTTAATTAAATTTTTATCAGTCAGGAAAAAGATAATTGATGATGAAAATAATAATAAATTTTGCATTTTGATTGGCCTCGGTGATAACAAGAAGAAAGCCGGATGACGTGAAGTATACTGTACATCGTGGAAAAAAAACCTATCATCAATATCAACAACAAACCATGTCCGATCAGAAATCTTCAAAGACTAATCGTAGAGTATCTTCACATTCGGCAGACATTTTTTCCCAACCTATATCATCCTCAGCCAATCAAACATCACCATGTTTGAAAGTTGCGACCCCTCCATGACATTTGCATAGCTAAAAGCCAATCTATTGGAAGGATTATTATTATTATAATGATTTTAACACCTAGAAGACATCTTTTTAACATGCAGTCTTAAACACTTGAGATGTTTCCCGGCAATTTCAACATTGTTCCTAGCCATGGTGATATCAGACGATATCGGTTCAGTGCGTACGTGTTAACGCGTTAAGCAGAACGCACTGTCGACCAATTAAAGCCCCACATGTAACAATGGCTGATCGATTTAAAAACTGGGGGTGTCCACTGGATAAACAACTCAACAGAAGTTTATTAATATACTATTGTCATGCCTGTCAAAGCACCCACATTTCTGGAAAAGTTCCCAGGTGACCTCTCCATTTTCATAAATTTCTGTCAAAATGTTCCACTGCACTGTCCCACACAAACACATGCCAAAAAGTAAATCGTACTTCCATAACGGTTTTCCGAGATATGGCCTCGAAATTCCCCCAACCCCCCTTTTTTGCCATCCCAAGATCCCAGAGTCGCGAAAATGTGCATTGTGATTTGTTAAACTTATACAGCTTTGAAAGCTCATAATTTTAAAATGGTAAACAGTGTAAAGCCCTTCAAATTGGTATTCCTCACTTATCTTTTGCCAAAGATTCAGAATCTGGCTTCAAAAGAATATATCCCCCGACTTTTTCAAGCTTTTTGCACCCAAAGTAGGCACTTTATTCAACCGCAAGTGATTTTGGAGATTTTTGGGGTCACCCTTGCCCACATTTTGGGGTCACAGAAGTCTTAAACTTAAATTGCTGATATGGTCATCTTTAGTATGTCTATTAGGAAAGTAAATATAATATAATAAAACACAATGGAAGAATGGTGTGCATCTAAAATAGTATCCAGGTGAAAAAATGTCAAAAAGACCCCATCTGTTTGTGAGTTGGTTCCTCCCCTGTGCGCATTTAACCATTTTTCAAAATTTATTAGCAGTTCAACATGTGAAATAGATCTATTTATATCAAAATTCAACTTTGGCACTCATCCTTCATTGTCAAATGGCTTTTGAAACAGTTGCTCCATAGACTTATTCTGAATCTTTGGCAAAATATAAGTTATAAATACCAATTTGGTAGCTTTACACAACTGTTACCATTTTAAATTATAAGCTTTTAAAGCTGTAAAAATCACAATTGCACTTTTCGCAACTCTGGGATGGCAAAAGGGCGTTCGGTCAAATTCAAGACGCCATATCTCGGAAACCTTATTGAAGTATGAATTTACTTTTTTGCATGTGGTTTGTTTTGGCCACAGTAGAACATTGTTGCAAATTCATGGAAATTGGAGAGGGTCACCTGGGGACCTCTGGTTTGATTTGAAACGGAATGACCCTATGCTTCTTATTTAAATGAGGTGTTAAGAGTGAGAATAAAGGTATTGTTTTTTAGCCTCTGGTCATCACATATCACACAGGCACAGCACTATTTTTAGCGTAAAAAAACACAGCTCCACCTGGTTTCTACTTAAAAAATGCTGTCACCCTGTTATGTGACAGGATAGATACACGGCAGAGGCTAAAAAACAATACCTTCAGTCCTCTAATTTAAAAAAATTGGCTGTCCGGTGTGTTTTAATTTAATTGATGAAAAAGTCAGGCACTTAGATCAAAACAAAACCAAAACATAAAAAAAACAAAATGCAAATTCTTGTGAAATCCAAGTCACAGTGAGTCTGTGAGAGAACTGGACATATTCTGAGAATGTGGACATCTTATTACCTTCTAATTGCACTCAACAAATATCACACGTCCCTTCCATCACTCATGATGGACCGCTTACACTGTATGAATCCAAGACTAGCCACATTATTAGAACTTACCAGAAGGAATTAAACATCAACCCTGGATCAAAAGCCTTTATCTTCTTCACTTAATAAGCATGAACTAAAGCAAATAAATCTGCGGTACAATTGCTCTTTTCTTTCTGCGTTCAACACAAGAGGGAAGGCCTTGAAGGCTTTGAACTCTGCTATTCATGCTGTTGTGGTAATTAAGGTCTTTAGATCTGTGATAAGACTTGGGTTTGGGTCTGTTCGTGTGCCCACTCAGTATTTAAAATCGCTGAACCTGTTACGCGCCACGGCAGACTGTTACTGAACAATGCTGAAATGTATGTGTTTGACTGTGGCAACCATAATTTATACACTCACCCACAACATACACACACACAACGCAGTACAACAACAACCCACATTACAGCAGTCAATCTCTCTCCTCTCTCTCATCTCTTCTTTCTATCCCAGTGAAACAGCAGTGCTTTCATCTTGCCTCCTTTTCAGTTTCAAGAACCATGCCAAGCATGGAAAGTTAGCACTTAATTTTTATTTTAACAGATTGAAAACCAGCTAGCTGGGCCTGGCAGTTTCTAGGATTGGCTGTGCATTAGAGCCGTCTGATATTTATCCAAAACGGAACAAAGGCTGGAGATAGCATTTAATAAAAATGGAAATTCACATGGGCGTAGAAAGAAATGAATTCAATGCTATCAAGCAATGCAAGCAGGGTAATTGCCACCAAAGACACGATTTTTAATGTGATAATGATAGCTACGAGCTTAATGTCGTGTGCATTCTAAAAGCGTGAGCAATGAAAGGGTCGGAATTAATTTGAATGACTTTGAGCAATCGGTGAGTTGAAAAAGCATTGATTTCTTTCAAGTTAACATTGTAAATTGTCTGTAATATCAACATTCACCTACGGGTATTACATTTCCACGATGGGCTTAGATTAGCCCAAGCGAGAAACTTATTGTCTAAATAATTTTGTTGATAGTTTAGTAATTTATCAAATCAATAAAAGCTAAACTCTTGTACGTTTTCCCAAGTAGTATAGTTTTCAGAAAATATTATTTACTGATTTACTGATTGAATGTTCCATAAATTTCACACTTTGCAATTTATATTTTTTTTTATTTATTTATGTTTTATTTTTTTGGGTAACAAGAAAATGACCTGCATGAACTTCTTAAAGTTTAGTGATACAGACTTTCCTGTGCGAGATAGGTCAAGTCTCCTGTACTCGGATCACTACTACCAATGCAACACAGCGGTGGGGGGGGATGCACAGAATAACACAACAAGGCTAACAATCCAGTGTAGTAATGATTACTGAAATACTTTCTTGACCTCCACTTCCCTTCAAAGATAACTTTATTCGTGCGAGTAGCATTGTCAAAAACTAATCTCAAAACATAAACTAAGACCTATCAAAATATCATAATAAATTATCAACCATTTTTCCTCTCTACATGTATTGAGCTTACAATGGTGAAGGCCACACATAATACACCAGTATATTCAGTGACTACATTTGTTTGAAATTCCACGCACACACACACCATGTGGCTTAGCGGGGTGCTCTGTTCATTGAATTGCCAGCACAGTTTTTTTGCGATGGCAGTGTACTGTGTTTGTGGGCATTCAGTTTAATAGGCATTGGTGAAAGGATGGATCTGTGCGGCTCTTAGAGATGGTAATAGGGCACATTTCCCTGAACCATTTTTCAAGTAGCGGATCTTGATGAATCGCGACATGCAAATCACAAGACGCTCTGCTTGACTTGCTTGCTTGCTATTTCAAACAAAACTTCACTACTCTTAACTCTTCCTGACACAGTAGAGACATAAGCACACATGTACCTACATGCAGACACACACAGGCAAACACACGGGCAAGCACGTGCTGTCCTCGGGTATAGTGAAGTGTGTCACACGTAAACCTCCCAAACCAAAAGTTTTTTAAAAAATAAACCCAAAACACAATTCTTACTTTATCTTCAATGTAATATCTTATGCTCAATTAATTAATTACAGCACCGTAATTTCAGACCAATGAAGTGGTCAAGTGTACTCGATTACAATTTGCTTGTTGAGAAATGTTTTTTTTTAAAAAGTTGCAGCTTTTGAATTTTTCACGCACACATTTAATGTTCAAGTAATACTTGTGCTTTACTTTAATCTTTGGTATTCACCAATACTACTTAAGGGGGAAATTACGCATACAGATATTCGCGATTTTATCAATTTTGCCGAATGCAGAGAATTTAATTTCACGGTATTGACATCAAAGCAATACAAATCTATTGGAAAAAGTTATGTTCGCGAGGTTTTTATTTTGCGCTTTTTATGTTACACTCGCGAAATTCACCAAAAATAAAAATAAAACCTCGCAAAAATTTTCCACTTATACCCAGTATTTATCATATTTTTTAATTATTCGATTAACTTTTGTTAGCATGACTTTGCTTCTATGCACATGTACCCATTTTCAAGACCTTGCAGAAGGCTTATATGCACATGGGACCATTTTCAAGACACTCTTCAGGATAGGCTCTATTGCACGTACCAATTTTCAAGGACCTCTTCTATCGTGTTCTTGTCACTCGATATCAAGCCAAAATACACACACATATTCACCACTAACAACACACACTCCCCACACATGTACAAACACACAGCCCTATTGTAAAGGGGGCGACAGACCTTCAGGTATACTTCATATGAAATTATAATCGATGTGGAGGGCAGCATAGAAAAACATTTAGAGAGCAATTGTAACCCGACTCTGATCTACTCATGTTACAGGTGTGAATTATATCAGCAGAGGTAGGAGCAACAAAAATAAATAAGGGTATGGCTATTATTAAAGTCCTAATGCCTTTAAAATGCTGGATTTGGTGTGAGACAACAACTCTTAATTATTTTTTGGTATTTTTTTTTAAGGAAAAGCACCCATACTTACGAAAGTTTAATAAACGAGGGACAAATTTGTTTCTAGTAGGTTGCGCGCATTTTGATGTGAGCCAAATTTTAAAGCGCACTGTTTTTTTATTTTATAACTAATTTTTTAAATAAAAAATGCCTCGGATACAAAATTTCATTAAAAAAATATAAGTGACTCCCCAATCGATATTTTTTGGTTTAAAACTAAATAACGGACACTGAAATATGGTCATTTGCTTGTTTTTTAAAAAACTAATAATTTGACAATACAATATGGTAATTGGCTTGCAACCCTCAACGTTGACTTACATTTGGTGTGATTTGAGGCATTTTCTGGGGATATTCCTTTTCTAAAAACAATTAAAAATTGCATTTGCCAAGTTTTGTTGGCTACCACCTGGAACCAAAAGTTGTTTATTTTGGCCTAAAATTAGGTGATTCATCATAATGTGTGGTCATAGCTCACACAATATTTGAAAACCTTTGAAAAAACTAACATCCCTTTTCAAGGATCAGTCTATCGGCTTTGTAATTTCTTTCTGTTCTGCTTTGTAGAATTTATTTTTACTTGAATGCACATCATACTTAACAACCACTACAACAACCTCGTCCAGCCGAACTAAGGAGTGGATGTCCTAAGCTTTTCACGCAGTTAAATGTGCGAATCATAGTACGCCAGAGTTGTAATCGCGAGCTTACAAAGTTGGTATGCACATACGCATGCACAATGCTTCGATCGAAAGCTAAGACAAATCACTCCTTAATCAGGCTGGACGAAGTATACATTGCATCTTCTCATGTGCAATAAGGGAAGGTGCCTGGAGTGTGTTTAAATAGTGTGGGTTGGTGTGTATCCATATCCCGTAGGATTTTCATGCAAAATCCACATTTTGTTGCTGTTTTTGTGTTTCAATATGGACCTAAACTTCACAAAATGATGGGGTGCAAATTTTCAGGACTGATGCCCCCACTCCACTGCAAGGGGGGAAATGTTGTACAGGGAAAAACAATTTAACACATCGAGTCAATTGTGTTTTAACAATGGTGCACTAACGCGTTCGTCTCCTCATAAGCATGGAAAAAGTAATATATTTGCATAGGTTCCGACCTTTAGTTAAAGCGGAGTCGTATAAGCCCCATAATGGTTCAAGGTCACCACTGGGGGTAAAATGTCCGATGTTTGTTGTACAGTGGTTTCAAATAGATTCCTTGTGTCATATACTGAAACAGAAATGCATTATAATTGATTCTTTTGATATCACCATAAAGCGACATCCAGCGAAAGTTCTGGTGACCCCATAGACAAAATGTAGACCCTTCGCACATGTTGCCTAATCAACTATAGCCAACCAAATGTCACAAGAACGCAAAAATAATCATTTTTTAGGAGCCTATGAGTCCAATAGCAAACAACTGATCCACCAGTTTCAACAAAATCTGAGCATGAGTTACATTTTCCCGACCAGGATGTCTGACCTTCGAAGAACCCATTATGGACTATAACTCTCTAACTAAGGTCGGAAACCTAGCAAATAATATACTTTTTTTAATCCTTATAAGGAGAAGAACAATGTTTAATGTACATTAAACAATTTGAACTTGATTTAAAATTTTTCCCTGTATCAACATTCCCCTGGAGGAAGGGGGCAGCAGTCCGAAAATTTGCACCCATCATTTCTTACTCTTCAATGGGCCCTTACTGAATTGAAAAAAACAGCAAGAAATCAACTTTAGCCCACCAAAATCCTACGGGAACCTTTCATTTGACATACCAACCAACACTATAACTACATCACCATAATGTGAGGTCGTTGGCAAGTGTGTTGAACCTCTTGCAGACACAGCTACATGCAGAGGTCTCTCTCTAGAAGATAGGAGAAGATGTTGAGCCGATCTCATCTGTCACATGGTACTTTAGGACGGTGTCTTCAGGATTGGTCACTGTAAACAAGAGGTACTAAAGTTCTGTATTGTGCTATCCAGCTCCTGCTGGAGTAGCCCCACTTGCTCTCTTTCCTCAATGTTTGGGCCAGATTCTCCGCTGTGCAATGTTACTGTGGGTGGTTTGCCCCTCATCCCGCATGATTGTTACCTTGAGATAAGGCCTTACTTCAGGGCTCAACCTGGTTGGGCCGCAGCGGGGCTCGAACCACCACCTTATGGTGTCTGGATCTTCACAACTCAATCCACTGGACCACAAGATTCTGTAATTATTTTTGTCACTTGAACATGTTTTGTATTTGACCTTTGACTTTATTTTTTTAGGAACTGACGCCTGGAAGCCCTTAGAACTGACTGTGACACCTCGATAATTGGGGTCATCGATTTCTTCTGGCCAAGTAGGCACCAGAAGTATAATGCGCCTGCAACTCCTTCAAATCAGAAGCGCAGCTCAAATGGCGCATAGTCTGCTCAGTTTTCCTACAGAAACAGTGATTCACACGTCTCTTCCTGTAACAAGTGGTCTACCCTGGGTTGACAAAATAACTGTGCTGTCCTTTCAAAATTTATGAATGAACTGTTAATGCACGTGGGGTCATAAAGAACGGCGCCATTGTGCAAGATTGCCCCAAGATCTCATCGGGACAACACGTTATACGTCGCGAGTATCACAAACAGGATAACAACATGCTGATGTCGCCCGAAGATGATCACAAGACTGGGTCGTAATGTATAACCGCATGGAGATCCCCTTGAACATGTTCAAGCGACAAAATAGACTTTTTTTCAGAAATTTAGAAATAGATGAGTACCTATTTCCTTTATCCAGTTGTGTATAATCTTATGGATTGCTGCCATGTTGGATTGTCAAATTGAATCCAAATTATTTCCACAACCTGCTTGAGTACCTTCCAATTTCAGAGTGTGCATGGTTACCACCTACATTTAGTGCAGCAGGTCATGTTTGTGGTGTCACAAACAAAATTTCATAGTGTAATCTTTCTTGAATGCTGTTGAAGACAGTGTTCACCCAAGTGCTTTGTTTTTACACAAATTCTGATTTTTTTGCACACATTTTAAACAGCAACCTGTGGTTCTATCGTTACCAAAAATGGTTATCCACTGCAGACAATCTTGAGCTGTATTTTTTGCCGATTTAAAACAGCTATTTGAACCATTTAAGTCACTAGAATTTTCGCGGTTCCTGAATTTCGCGCTCGCTATATGCAAAGAATATAAGCTGTGGGGCCGCCCCATGACCCTTGACTCTGGCATGTGACATTTGATCTCATCAACTAGAGTCAACCGATATTTGTATCGTACATCGGATCGGTGGCCGATTCTGCTAAAAAATCGGCAAAAAATCGGGTCAGGTAAAAATATGTCAGCTCCTGCCTATTTCCAGCCCGTGTCCTGAATCAATGAAGGGACGAAGATATTGGTATTTTTCCAGTTTTTAGTAGAAACATAGTTGCTCAAAAAGGTAACCTTCCTCCGAAATTTCTCATCTGAACATAAGTCAAATGTGGACTGCACACATAAATATAGGTGATTATATCATCGTCGGCAATTCCTAAGTTTTAAGAATTTGAACTCTGTGCGATCTTTAATAGATGGGCAAACACGGATTCGATAGATCGGTTGGGACTCGGCCGTACTAAAAAAAATATCGGCCATCGGTTCGGCAGAGGAAACCTTGGATCGGTTAATCCTATCTCAAACATATGAGGGATCGCAGGTGCCTATGACAAAAGTTTGGTTTCCAATTGAACTTCCGTTTTCAATTTATATCAATTTTTACATTTTTAGCCCATTTTCAACTTGCCTTCACATTACCTTTGAAAACCCCCCTTTCAACATGACCCTTTTGAACCTCATCAACTAGATGACGGTCCCATTGTGCACTATGACAAAGTTTGGTTTCCTATTATTGAAGTTAAACTTTTCAATTGAGGTCAATTTAAAAAAAAACTTACCATTTGTGACACACACATTCACACCAAACACACAACACACACACATACATACACACCCAAAACACTGATTGCCTAATTGGTCCTGCCACTAGAGCGGCGGACCCACAAAAACCCATGTCTTAACGGCGGAATTAAGGACATTTCACGCCGTCAGCGCAAGGCCGCAGCTCCGCTGTCGTCGCGGTGAATTTTTGTGCGTAATGGAAGCCGTGCGCGTTGCTTTAATGTCCTTTTTCGCGAACACATGTTGAAAAAACGAAAAACAATATTTTGAAATGTAAACACACAAAAGCGCTAATTTAGCACCATATGAATTTCAATTTCTCTGTTTCTGGAGTTAGAGAAAAAAGATTGTTTGCATTCAATAGTGCATAAGAATGTATTTTCTCACTTACACACATACTCAATTTTGACGTTCAACAGATAAGTTTATTTGAAAAGATCACATCTTGAACTGGCGTGAAAAAGTCAAAAACGTTTTTACTACAAAAAGCCCCGGATTGTTTCCTCATGTTCATTTTGTTGCAAAATTTGGCCATTTTTTTTTTTTTTAAAATAACTTTAACAATACTGAAGTAAAAGGTAAGGTTTACCCTTTCCTACGATAGCAATGGTCTTTTCTTCTAGGGAACGGTTTTCTTCCTCATTTTTTCATTTTTTGTTGTTTAAAAAATTTACTAAAGATCTTCTCCAATATATACGTCAAATTTTGGAAAAGAAAGGTAAAAATCACTTTTTTTGACATTTTTCCTAGATTTCGAAAAGTAAGTTCTTTTAAAAAAATGCAAAACTGTGTCTCTAGACCAATTTCTGTCTTGTTTCTAAAAAATACAGAAGAAACATGAAAATTCAAATTGTTTTTGTTTATCGCATGTCGAAATTTTGGGGCAAACTATGTTTTTTTTAGTATTTTTCTCAATACGGAGAGATTTTTAAATTAATCTGAGCGCCATCAATCAGGTTAATCGTTCAATTTCTTTCTAGAAATGTATAAATTTACATACCATAATCAAATATTTGCAAAGTTACCAAACCAAACTTATACTCGTAAACTCAGGTAACACTGCCCTTAACCTGGTCAAAATAAAGATGCTACACAGCAAACTTGAAAGCCACCAGGAGTCTGAAATCATCCACAGCTACAATTTGCCCTCATAATGACAAGCAACCATGGAAGCTCTCATTCCCTCTATGCTTTAAGATGCTTCTATTTAAAGTAACTTCACTATGCAAAATACAGTTTACACTGCCATTGAAGTGTGAACGTTATGGATTTAAGCTATATTACTAAATTCTATTTTATCGTGCCCATCTCTCTCAGAACAACATACTATGACCACTTCAATATGCGTCTCTAATAATGCAATTGGATATTCCAATACCTTGGACAACCATAAAACCAAACAAAACAAAACCTCATCATAAACCAAAACCAAAACAAACGATTACAATTTTTACGTCAACAGAGCCAAACCGACCAACTCAAGCTATCCATTCGGGGTATTTCCTGGCACCAGGTAACACACAACTCCTTAAAAAATATTATGCATGCTATTATATTAGGGAACAGACTTAAGTAGCCAAATAGGCATCTGACGTAATTTGACCACTACAGAACAGGTGGTCTGATCTGAGTGGTTAACCGCTGGTGAGCTGATTTAAGATTATTTTACTAAAAGCATTGTTACTTACATTAAACACCAAGCATATTTACGTAAATTGGGCCTAACATGTCTGTGGGTTGAAAAAACAAGTTACAATTTGAATATTTTTACAGTTCTAAAATCAGTCTTTCCACACAAAGCCAATCATGGCCCACACTGTGCTGAGTGATAAAAATTGAGTATGAGCAACTGGCCGCCTAATTTGGTCTCTGACAATAACCACTATACAGTTACTTACAATTAATACTCGTCCCATCTCGGTAATGTGAAGGCCTGGAACGTTTAGCTCGGCTGACCAAATGAGGTGGGCTTGGGGTTGATGTGTCCTGCATAATGAGAAAATAGAAACAGAATTAGGAGTGAAATTAAGTATTTATCCGTGGGGTATAAAGTGATATTAAAAAACAGCTAGACCATAAACATGTATCATATATAGAATGTAATTTCATCTAGCTAAAATGCTGCTATGCATTAATAGCAATCTGACATTACTGCAGATACAGTTCTAAGCTTAGAGTCCAGGCAGACGAGTTCCACTGTAGAATTAACCAACTGAAAAAAAGAGAGAATACAGTTCACACAGCATCATTAGCAACAGATATTTGGAATTGAGAGTGCAATGACCATTTCAGTTTAATTCATGAAGATACAGTATTTCATACAATGCAGCCAGAGGTTAGGTCATTGTGGAGTGGCATTTCACTCCGTTTTCTTATGCATTGTTCAAGATTTTGACAGTGTTGAAAAGGGACTAAATTTAACTATTGACACCAAAAAAATGTGATTACGATTGCAAAATAGGCATTCAAAATTCACATTTCCCTCAGTTTGTTTTCAATCAGAATTTCGATTGAATTTTAGCCATTTTCAACACTGAAAAAAAGGAAAACATTTAATATGGTTGCATTATACAAAAGGATTGTAATCCATTTGTAGTGTTGTGTCAGTTATGACTTATGAATTTCATGAGAATGGTAGGAGGGGGGGAGTAGGGAACAAAAATAAATGAAGGGCAGGTTGCCTCAAAATAGATACTCTAAAAACAGCCGGCATTTTTTTGTAGGAAGATCTACATTCTACATCAAATGACGCGGCATCATGATTCTGATGATTTCCTGATGGCAGCGTACTAATAATGGCCTTGCGAATTGAGACACATGTTGTGTTTGCCGCTATATAAGTGTGGTATATTATTATATTATTTATTCTGAAGTGTCAAAAAATGGCAAAATATCGCTTTCCGTTTGTTATCAAAATGGACACAGAAGTTCCTTCAGTTTACGGATTCTTTGGGATATGTAAACGAGGCACCACTCTTTCCTTGCTGGCACACTGTAGCATGCCTAATGATTCCTAGGCTTTGCAAGCATCCCTCTAGTAATCCCAATCCACATAAAAAAAAAAAACATTTATGAAGATTTCGAGTAGGGGGAGCATTGACCTCACTAAACCAGTGTGCCTTTACATGAAGATTGCTTAACTTTGGCTATATGTTAAATATAAAGGACACATTTAAGGTTATTAGCAAAGTTTGGTATAATATTGATTATTATAAGCCGGACTCAGAATTTCCAGCTGAGGGCGCCCCCATTTCTAAACAAAGTCCATGCTTTTGACAGTAGACAGTGCTTGTCCAACATTTATTCGATCACTGTGTGGGATATGGCTCTAAGCTCAAATCGATTCCTTCATATAGAAAATCGTAACATTGCTAACAAAAATTCTGGATGGAGACATTATGGTTACAGACATTATCGTACGGTACTGAGTCAGCCTTTAACCCTCGTCTAAACGAAGGGGGGGGGTGCTTACAACCCCCCATTCAGGTTTTCCACCGGCTTGCTAAAAAACCCCCTTTTTTGTCCCAAATGATTTAATGTAATTGTCAATTGACATGTTCCGCTCCTTTAATCCAAAAACAAACATACAACGGGGTATAGGTAAGGCTAAGGGTGATCCCAAAGTGATCTATCGGGGGGGGATGGTAACCACCCCCCCTCCGGAAGCGAAGTACCAACATGCCTAACACAAACACAGAACATCACATACACTGATTGTGGTACCAATAGATAGCTATGGTCCTCCTCTTTCCTTGATACCAAAATGAAGTTACCAACATGCCAGCAGTACGTCACAATGACGTCATAAAGTTCGCATGTCAGCAAAACTTGCATTTCCATTCGAACACACCACGGGAAAAAATTCAATTTGTCGCCAAAAAAGGTTAGGATAAATCAGATTTTCATGCGGTTTTTTACTCTACTTGAGGGAAATGACTAGTTTTATATAAAGAAATCATTTTAGAGCTATAATAGTAGGGGTGGGGCTATAAAATGATGATATTCAGATAATTTTGTCTAACTCTTATTTGATGTAGCTTGATCCCCTGAGCTTTTTGACACCCATTTTGTCAAAATCGGCAAAAATGAGAAGGTGCCGCCCAAAAATGCCATTTAAGGGAGGGGGGGTTGAGGGGGGTCTGAAATGATAAATTGTCAATTACTGGAATTTGTGCATTTTACCAATGTTAGGGTTAATTTTTAGGTTTTGAGGCAAGGAATCCATTTTGATGAATTCACGTCAGGTTTTGATTTTTCGTTTCATTAAAATTAGGCCATTTTACGTAACAATTAAGCCACCGAGGGCGCTTTGCGGCCACGCCCTCCAAACCTTGCTGATTTTGTAGATATTTTTCTATGTAGAATTGAAGATAAGCCGATTAAAGTATATTCATAATTTTTCAGCATCATAGCTTTTTTGTTTGTCACGGCTGTGCCAATTTTTAATTTGGCAATGTCTCTATTTAAAAATATAGGGTGAAAAGTTCGTGGCCCTACACACAACCCTATGGCACAAAATTGTGTAATGATGCATTCCAATAACTGCCTGCAACAGCGAAAAACCGTATGTTTAAAGAGCTCAAATTTTTGCAGTTAGGCTACTATAATATTGACCTTTAGGACAAGTTGTCAATGATTGCAATCAGAAAGAGCGCCTTTGCAGCTGTGAGAAACTACACTGTTGGAAGCTGTTGCCAAACGGTCAACTCGTGTTGTTGCTAACTGATACCCTATGCGTATTCTGAAACGCCAAGGGTACGATATGGGATATTAGGTCAGTAAGCTGCGGGTGACTATCACATAAAATTATGAGAAATGACATGGCGGTATGATAACTTGGACCATTATGCTAGATGGTGAGGCAAACTGATTAATCACAATCAATTTGGAGTTGTCTTGGACTAAACACAACGTTTTAACTTGATATTTCTGAGATAATACTATTTTTGGAGATGGACAACAGTTCGGTTTGGATACTACTACCATGTCACAATGGGAGGCGGGTGGGGAGAAACAAAGGGAACCTATTTCTGTACAGTTAAATTCATCCCATAAAAAACTAATTTCTGCGTTTTAAGTGCCTTAAAAGATTAAAGAAGAAAAGGCTCCTTTAGAAGCATTATTGGTTTATTTGACTAAAAGGTATAAAAGGCGTTTTACCTTTTACAATTGACGATGCAGGAAGACTTGGATGGGAAATGCACTTTCACAAAAAAAGGAGGAATTGAACCCCAAAGTGAGGGAATATTATACAACATTATTGATGTGGAATGGGCCTCAGAAAGATTATTTTTCTCTTCGTGGAGCTTAGATTATACTTAATTTGGTACAATAAAGTACAGTTCAAGCTACATTTGAACCTGAATATAAAAATGACAAACAATTATTTTTATTCAAAAAAAACACTACACAATTTTTAGGGCAACACAATTTGTTTATGCCTAATAGCATTTTTTATAAGTCTTTTCAAAATATACTAGTACAGCAGAAATCTAGCATAGTAGCAATAAGGTTATCATTATTGAATGGTTTATAATAACACTTGTGGATGTCTGCGACTTTGCGGTGACTACACACCTGAAATCCTCTTGATGTCATGCCCTAGAGTTTCAGTAATTGATCAGCTTTGTAATGCTCATTCTCTCTTTCATAATCAACATGAAAAAATGCACTTATTTTATAACTTATGAATGTTTTAACAGACCGTCTTGCCAAAATGCCATGCATGTTTATTGCTGGATGTGATCCACATATTCTACTAGTATGAACGATAGCTGAGGCTGAGGCAGAGGCGAGTTAATCTGCTCCAAAGATGAGCCCAAATCAAAATACATGTTATTAGCATCTTTGTTTTAACAATTGCCGATTACAAAGAGTTAAATTCAAAATAATGAATTTCCTCATGAATTTGTTACAGATCCTTGCGATCAACATCAATTATGAAGTATAAATAAATCACAAATATTTCTTTCTGATAAGTTATCAAAATGTAGGTTGTTCTAATGAATTCCATTGTCCTCAGATTTGGATTGATTGTCTGATCCCCCCTAAAAAACATGGAAAAATAGTTTGATTAATAAAAACATTTCATATGCCTGGCTGAAAAAGTGGGAACCATGCCATATTAAACGCCTTTAAAATATGATTATCCACTGGACTAACACACACGGGTATCACAGCTATAGAGAGGGATTATTGCAATGGCTACCTTTCCAGTTCGACTCGCCAGTGCATCATGGAGGAGATGGCTGGTATGATATCGACGAAACTTGAGAAAAGCCCAAACATTGGAAGCGATGTCAATAGTGACATATACAATGGGCAAATAATTGACATTCAATTCGTGCGCACGACAGCAGATTACGAGAGCTGGGTGTTATGTTAAAATACTTCAGTTGTTTACGGTCCCAATTTAAATGTCTCGAGGTCTCTCCCGTGCTATGTACACATAAGTGGTAACAACATCCAGTATTAATAATAATAAGACAGTGAGATTGTAATGGCTATGGCCACATACAAAGAAACACTCCTGCGTGCAGTGAGGGTGAGGTAACAAATTGAAATGAAACAAAGTGCCGTGCTCAAATCTGTGCGCGCATACAGTATCATAAGAGTACGAGTAGTTCAACAAACATTCCAGTCTAAAGAGTTATGTTAAAGCAAATGCTTCCACTGAAAATATAACAAGCTTTGATTTATTTGGGTTCAGATGCTCTTAAAAAAAAAATCCCCAATACTTGATACAGTTGCAAATGGGCCCCAGCATTCAATATGACTAACAAAGCCTAGGGGGGGGATGGCGGCAGCCAAGTAATTTAAATTTTGACGTTGCAATGGGTTTAAGGACAGTGTCAACTTGAGTTTTCCGAGTATCTATTTGGTTTGAACTTTGCAAATATTTGATTATTGTATGACATGTAAAAAGTAGACATTTATAGAAAAGAAAATGGGACGATAAACCCGAGGCTCCATCAGATTTTAAAGTAAAACTTGCCTTATTTTGAGAAAAATACTAAAAAAACATGATTTGCCCCCAAAATTTTCAGAAGGAAATAACAAAAACAATTTGAATTGTATGATTTCTTATGTTAGTTTTTTAGGAACAGAACAAATTTGTCTAGGGACGTTTTTTTTTCATTTTTTAAAAATAGGAGCTTCACTTTTCAAAATATAAGGAACATATCAAAAAGTGCGATTGGTACTTTTCTTTTCCAAAAATTGAAGTATTATTTTGGAGAATATGCCCCTTGCTACAAACAGTGGTTGGCCAACCGAGAGTCATTGACCGTCGTGGCTAACAAAACAGCCATGGGTCAAAAATAATTTAATCCATATACCTATATACTGGAAAATACACCAGTTGTGTATTGAATGTTCCAAGATTGTCCCCTTAAGCTTTATTGTGGTAAGTCGCACGTTGACCACGCTGTGACCTTTAAACAAGTTCTATCATGCAGTTCGGTGAAAGATACCTGGCCACATACAACAAACTAAACAATCTGGGAAACAACCATAGCATGTGACTGACTGGTGAAATGCGACTGATTTCCACCCTATTGCAGATTTCCAAGGTCACAAATCCCAAAGGGAATAAAAAAAGCACATTTGTTTTGCTATTTCTACATAAATTTCACTGTAGTTGTGAGTAGGTCTACATGTAGGCTATATGTCAACAAAAAAAAATTATGAAAATACATGATTTTTATTGTTGTGAATTATCCGTGCTGTGTGGGGCCTGTGTCCCCTGTTCATGTTCTTTTTCTTTTGTCCTTTACAGTTTATGTTTATAACCAATGTGTACCATGTTTATGATTGAAAACATGAGATAAAAAACAGCAGCATGTAGTTTCCAACAATGCAAACCTTCACTACTTTGATTTTTGGTAGTGATAATTTTTGTCTTTGATTTTTGATGATCATTCCTCACAAGTTAAATTCACTGAACTTACACTTCAATTTGATTACCCTCATTTATCCAATATTCAGTGCGCAGTATCAATTAGCAAATAAGTACAAATAAATACCATCAACATAACTTCTCCGATTTAAACCGTAAAGAAACCAGTCCTAGTGAACTTCCTGATCTTGATAAATCCCACACCGTAACAGCACAGCACAGGTCATATCAAAGTCAGCTTCGTGACAGGGCATATTTGACACCAATAATTGTGCATGCGTGCAGGCGGCAGGCTGGGTAAGGCACGCAGCTTGGCAGGCCGAGTTTGCCAAATAGCCTGTAGGAACCAGAGCTTGGGTTAGGTGGATGGGAAACACCCTATCAACACCAGGAAGCATTCGGTAGCCTCGGGAGGGTGTGAATCATGCAATATTTCAATTTCAATTGTTCAGTGTCATTGTACACAATGCAATGCAAAACACTATGGTGAAAATACGACTTTTTTGAAAAAACAGTTAGACATTGATTATCAGGCTGATTATGCTTGAACCACTCTAACTACAAATCCCCATGCACCCAGCCATTTAAAAAGTACAGCTATGTTAATCATTCAATTGAAAAAAAAATGCAGTTTTACATTTAATCTTTGACTATTTTAATGAACGTAAATTTTCATGTTTTATACTACCGGTACTACATCACTATAGGAATCTAATGCTAATAAAACAACCACTATCTATACTGCACTAAAAACCCTAATTGGTCGATAGCTATTCAGATACTGTGGCTTTTCGCAGAAACTAGTATATACTACACCTCCATTACCTTTATTTTTTTCATGTTTCGACATTCATAAAAACAAATCCTTGTGAAATAACAGCGTATTACACACAGTACCACCTGCACCCTTGGTTAGGGCATCCTCCTGGGCATACTCCCTCATTACTTTGCATAAAAGAGAAAATATTAGCGCATGGAAATTTCCTAAAAAAAAAAAAATTTCCTCACAACGTGACAAATTACAAAAAAATAAAATCCCACGTGTACGGTATCGGCCTAACCGTTTGGCCATAAATCCCGAGGATTAGCTCCAAAGTTCCATAAGAAGAAAATTAAAAACCCACTGTTTAAACCAACTGAGATATACTAAACTTACATTGTTACCAAAATAAAAAGCAAAGTGCTGTTTACAATATAATTCTACAATGTGGAGGGTCCACACCCATACAGGGAGGGACAATGGCTTTGAAACTCCCAGTAAGTTAGGGTAAATGACTGCCACTAATTTTAAGCATACTCAATTTTTCATTCTTCCTGTGCTGACTTCTATTTTTAATTCATGGATTTTCACCAAACGAGATTATAATCATACACATTAAACTGGACAGTTTTTCAGAGCGAGTCCATATAGATGCAAATTCATAGGCCACATTCCACCTGAATACTGAATATAATCGGCCGGAGTCGCCTTGTTGTGTTACTGAGCAATCTGCCTGCTTGTTTCGCATTGTATGGACAACATGCCTCTGGGCCAAAACACCCCTGCATTGTCTTGACCCAGTATTATTCAGGAGCCGACTACTGGCTTCGCCAACAACAACACACAAAACCTAGATTCAGGCTTGGCTCTATAGAGAAACTTTGGATAGCACGTGTCCCCATATGACCCCTGCTAAGAGCTGCCAGGTTTTGTATCAAACCATGTCTACATTGATTCTCAACTCTACATGACATAACTACAGCACATGTACTATGCGGACCGCAGAAATATCTGGAAATACTACTTTAATACAGTACGACCCACAAACCATTCAAATATGCAATCATTCATTTGAATGATCACACTGTCATCATGTGTCACTGCTACTGGCCGGCAGGTTTCCCGGTTTTCTCCCACATCTGACAGAATGTTTTCCCATCACAAAAATCCCACACACTTGTGAAGAAAGAAGTTGGTCTCCACCATAACCTGGTAACAACACCTGGGTGCTCAGAGTGAACTAAAAGGCCTTACGGTACAAAACTAAATAACTTAGGGGACCACTCCAACACTTCTGATGGTGGACAAAAATGAAATGGGGTAATAAAGCAATGGCCAGGCAGCCACATTTAAACTTAATAAATGAGTGATTTTGTTATTTTGGTTATGCCCATACATGTACTATTTTCCCCAGGCAACTATTACAACTGGACTAACTATTTTGACCTCTGAGCATCAAGACAGCTAAGTGTTTCGCTAGGATCTTTTGAACTTTGACAAACTATGATATTAACAAGTAATGAAAGGGAAAATGGTTTTCCCCGTGTATACGCTCCGCTGGGAAATCAGGCAAATTAAGTTACATTGGAACTGTCAATACTGTTCAAGCCAATACCAGGTTGCTTCACAATTATTGTGCAAGGTCAGATTTGAGATGATTATGTGTCTGTTAAAAGTACTAATTCCTTTTTGAATAAAGTAATCACATGCATTACCTGTGCAAGAAGTACCCTTAAATTATACCACCTTTTTTGGCACTGTGAGAGTTCTACAGATGCATGCAGCATGGGGAGTGCAAACTAGGGGTCAAAGGATTTTATGGGAAATAGAAAAATATTGAAAATTGAAATTTTAGGTTTTTTCTTTTTTTAAATGTTAAAAAACTCTTTCAAAAGCTATGTGTTTGATATCTCAGTACCATTTAAGCTGAGAAAAGTAAAACAGCTTTTCGACAAATTATACTGATTACAATTTAACATAAAGAAATGCTATGATTTCTGACAGTAATATGTATATTTAATATTCTAAGTTACCAATGCTCTCCACTTTTCAAATATTATCCTACATTCTATCAATCTTACCACTGTCATCATTCTAATTCTAAAAGGTTAACTCCAGGGATTATCAATAGGCAAGAAGCGTGTTTACTGTATTTAACAATTTAGGAAGAACAATTCAATTTTGCAAGGCATCTAGGTTCACAAAATTACTGCTACATAGTGATCAAAGTGAATATCTCAGATAGAATTAAGCAGCTTTGCAAAATTACTTGCTGTAAAAATGGCAGGGAAAATTTGTGAAACAAAACGAGTCCTAAATGAACTTGTTTTAGAGTATTCTCTCTTCAGCTCTTCTTCACCCAGCATGGCTTGCCATTTAGCAGCCAATTAAATCCAAGCACCAATCTGGGTTAATTGTCTCAACGACCATATGGGAATTACCGAGTCAACAATGTGGATCTTTCTTGGTCAACCCTCATTTTCAAGGGTCACTATATGGATATGAAAACACCACTTCATAACTGCTTACGGCTTGTCTTTATATCATTACATATTTATCAAATATTTAAAGGTTTAACCATTTCACACTTTTCACCCATTGCAGTCCATACCAGGTTGAAGATTTGGTTAATGGGATCTGGGACTGAAATGGGGATCTGAGCAGCTCCCAAGAGCAAAAAGTGGCGATGGATCACACAAAACTCACTCAAAATGCAATATGTTACCCATACCCATATTTTGAATTAAATCATTCAATGCTAATTTGAAAACAACTCTCTCTCATACCTACATGTATTGTCAAGTACACATCATAATGTCCACACTGATTTAGAGAAGATTGCCCCATGAAATTTAAGGCTTGGGAAATGTTTCAACTTTCAACAACAACAATTCAGCCAAACTCTGGTTACCTGAAAGCTAATGAAATACCTTCAGTACGGTAATCAAAAGTATATTAAATTGATGATTTACAATTCCAGCACACCTACCATGAAATAATGGAAACATGCATGCATATATTGTCAACCATACTTCACTTTATGCATATTTGTATAAAATGCCAACATTTGAGAAGTCAGTGAACCTGCATGAAAACTACATTGTTGCAACAAGGCCTTCGCTATCAGTACAGTAAAGAAAACACATCCCCAGTGTTATATGCTTGAAAGGGCAATTACATGGTGCCATGGTCCATTCATTTTGCATGCAGGTTAATGATGAATAGTCACAACCGGCTTCCTAGACTGAATCGGTACAATAAAAAATCCCACAAAATCAACAAGAAATCAGGCAAGGTTCAACAGCATATTTACACAATGCTTAAAATACATATGTCCCCCGTATCATGTCACGATCCATAAAAGTGGGCACTTAAACTACCCAGACCACCCCCTTAATGCCTCCCAGGACTAGGTTAACATTTTTCTCACGGAAATTTATAACATTCTTCCTCACAGACGGACAGAACGGACAGAGCCCATTTTATAGTCCCCATTCTGAACTTAGTTTCGCGAGACAATAAGCGGTATGGGGAGATACTTGTGTCCACTTTAAACAGGGGGCGAAGATTTATCTATAGATGATCATTTTGGAAGATTTATCCCTCATCTATTTCAGTGTGTTGCCTTTAATTGATATAAGAAAAATCTTCCTTTTTTGAAACTATTATGTCAAAATAAAAACTCGGCTACACTCGTTCTTATCATTCTTGGACATGGCAATTCTGTACTTAAAGCGACATTATCTCACTCTCTGTGTAGGTGGGGGGGTTGGGGGGGTTTTTTTGTTTGTTGTTTGGTCGTGGGGGGGGGGGGCGGGGAATTTGTGGGGTGTGATTATGTGTGTGGGGGGGTGAGGGGGGTCTTTTTTGAAATGAGTGCGTCCAGGGAAGTGGGTAAAATTGTAACATGCCTAGACCTGTAATCCTGAGTACTTTTCAGGCATCAGCAAAGCCAAACTATAAAATTAGCCCACCATCCCATTTTAAGCTTTGGCTTCCACCTCCAACATTTTCTTCCTCCAGCCTTCCACCTGATGATTTCTACAACGAATGCCCCAAAGTGGCTCCCCTGAAAATCCACACCTCCTATCAATAGCATCCACATGTGTTTGTTGGACGTAGCTTTCAGTTCAACCTGCCGCAATTTACCAAGTTACCAACTTGGAATTCAGTAACTTCAAGAAAATTCAATGGCCTTCAACATTGGACTTTGAAGTATACAGTTTCTTTACCTTTTAACGAGCTATACCGGTTCTACCATATTATTTTTTTCACTAATTTTGAAGCAGCTAAAAGCAGCATGTGCTGCCAATGAACGTGTATGACCCTATTCACCAAACACTACCTGCTGCTTTGTATGTGTAGGTAAGTTATCCCCCTATACATTAGGCTGAGTTTGTGAGGTAAAATTACCAGCAGTAGTACATAATGGCAGCACCAAATTGGCGAAGAACATATAGGGATTTTCATGTTGTTGTATAATTTATTTTCAGAAAATATGTACTGGGCCCAGCCCATCTCCCAGTGCCATTGCTAATCCGGCAAGCTTCTGCATAAATGGCTCTCATCTTGAAATCAACATTTTCTGGCTCAACCTGTGGGATGTGCATTATTCATATGAGAAAGCAAACTGTAGATGCATAAATAATCGAAAATTGAGGGGTGCCCTCCTTTCAGAAGGAAATGTTCCACACCCATTGTGAGTGCTAATTTCTTGTATCTGTTGCTAGATCACTTGTAAGGCATCGCCCCCCCCTTTTTGTGATACCACAGACTGTAACTTCTTTCCCTTCAAATTTAATTTTTGGGCATTTTACCCAGTCGAATTGGAAAGTTTTGTGGTGAGACCCCTCCACAAGTAAGTTTTGTGGTCAAAGAAATTTATTTTTCAGCATGAACCCCCTTTTCCTTATTACAAACATTGGATGGACACAATATGTCTTTCAAATAGCCAAAACATGATTTTTGACCTAACCATAACTTTTGGAGAGCCTTTATGTGTCGATGTATTTTTAGGCCACATATCATATCACCCATTTTTCCAAACTATCCCCTCTTCATATAATTTTTACACAATATGTTGTTTCTGGTGAATTTATAAGAAAACAAAAAAAAAAAAAAAAAAAAAAAAAAAAAAAAAAAAAAGAACATTTGATGGGCAAAAGGGCAAATTTGTGCCCCATTAAAATGTAACATTCACACCTCATAAAGTCTCATATCTTAAACTACTCCTTCTAGCAGGCAACTCAATTTCATACCAATTTTGCTTTTTGTGATTTGATAGTTTAACTAGGTACAAACATCCTGAAGAGTGGCCAACAATTGTATTGAAAAATGTATAATGGGCCGACTACTGACCCTCTCTTGTGAAAATGCATTTTTTCTGGTGGGCCAAATCATTTGAAGAAATATGTTTGAGAGTCATTTCACTTTATTTTAATATCTCTTTGGTATTTTTGGGCTGGTTGGTAAGCCGAATGTCATCATCGGCAGGCAGAATTTATGGCCCTGGTTTCCAGTTGATACAATGGACACTGCACCTCTCTTTTATTTGGTTCTTAATCTATTGCAATCTGGTTAAAATTGTATTGCAACTTCAATATCACATTCTCTATTGATAATGTTTGAGTAAATCCTGAAGTTTAAGAGAATTCTTGGACGAAACAAACAGCGTGTTTATTTGGGGAAAATTTCCGTATAATATAGGGTGGTCCATGAAAATTTGAAGTATCTCCCTAGATTTATTTTTTCCTACCAGAATTGTTCCTCTTGTCAAACTATTGAAAAACTTTTTGAATCATCGAAAACGGACATTCCGTTCAAAGTTTACCTTTAGCAATTTTACGAAAAAAACTACGTTTTTTACCCCATTTTGACGATTTTTCTTGAAATGATGAGTTTTTAGCGTATTTAAGGAGTAATAAATTTGAGAATATGACTGTTTGTGTGTGATTCATTTAATTTGTTAATTTGATGCGTCTTCATGCAAAAGTTAAATGAATAGTCTTGGTTGTTATAACTTTTCACATTACAACACTTTCAAAATGGCGAAATTACAAAATTGCACTTTCCGGCAGCCTGAAATTCATAATTTTGGCACATGGGCAGATTTAGCAGATGATAATTTTGTGGAAAGGGGTTAAGAACCACTAGGGTTTTTATTTTGTGTTGATTTTATGCTATTTTATTCATGTAAATAAAGAAAATGTCTATAGTTGAATTTCTACTTTCGGACACTTTTTAAAAACAAAATGCCGAAATCACCAAAATGCACCTTTCGGCATGCCTGAAATTTGATAATTTTGGCACAATTGGCATATTTAGCAGATGATAATTTTATGAAAAAAGATTAAGGGCCACTGGGGTTTTTATTGTGTGTTGATTTTATGCTATTTTATGCATTTACATAATAACAATGTCAAAAAAAAAAAAAAAAAAAAAAAAAAAATCCTATGCTGAATTTTTCTACTTTAGGGCACTTAAAAAATGGACGAAATCACCAAAATAGCATACTTTGGGCCGCGCCAAGTTGATTTTTGGCACTTTTGGCAAATTTAGCCTATTATATTTTGTGAAAAAGGCTTCCGAACCACTGTACATTTTGATCCCTTGATTCAGTAAGCAAATATGCTTACATTTCCCTTATATGACCCTTTTAAATGAGTGAAATCAATTCGAAATCATGGTACTTTTGGCGGGCGTCTGCCGCAAAAGTATGATTTTACCTCATCTTCATGGATGACATTTTGGAAAATAGACTTCAGAATATTTATTTGTGTTATAATGGCCTAATGCCAAAGTACATGTATAAACCATTTGTAATGCAAGTCAAATAATTTTACTATTTTCTTTTTTTAATTATTCCTCATGTTAATTGAGAGGGACTAAACTAAGGGAAAGTAAATAGTATTATGCAAAGGGGGAAATGACATGGAACAAGGCAAAGGCAAAAAGGGCGATAAAAAAGGCAAAGGGAAAAGCGAAGTCCACAAAAAGAGAGAAAAGGGCCTCAAAAGGCCAGGATAAAAAAAACAGCAAAAGGTAAGGCAACTTCAGGTTAAGAGACAAAAGGAACCCCAATGGGAATCGGGCAAAGAGGGACCGGCAAGTGACAGGCAGTGGAAACCGCCAAATGGATCTGGAAAAGGCAAAGAAATGAACGGGAAAAGATCAACAGACCATGGAAATACATGGCAAATGGAAAGCAAAGGGGAACAATATGGCAACTAAAAAAATGGCAAACGGAAATGCCAAAGGGAAAAGGGGCAAATGTAAAAAAGAGAAAAGTATGGCAAAGGGAAAGCCAAAGGGAAAAGAGCTAATGTCAAAAAAGGAGGGAAATGAAAGATGGCAGAAAAAGGCCAAGGAAAAAAGAGAGGACAACGTGAAGGCAAGAGAGAAGATAACGGAAATAAAAAGCAAAGGGAGGAAAAGCAAGTAAAAGGGCAAAGGGAAAAAAAGGCAAAGGGAAAAAGGCAAAAGAAGAATTAAGACAATGGAAAAAGCAAAACCAAAGAAAAGGGTGAAAAGACAGGGTGAAAGTTAAGAAAAAAAGGAAATGGAAAAGGCAACTTTATTTTGGCCTTGGATTTTTATAAGGTGCTAGAGAGTCTGCCATGCCTAAGGGGATAGGAAATTTTATACCTCCGAAAATAAAATTAAAAAAAAACACCACTAAACACACAACAAAAATCCTTAAAGACATAAGTAAATTCACAACACCCCAGTTCCCACCCATCACCCCTCCCCTTTAAAATCGATTTTGAAAATCAACCAAGCCCAAACGTGCAAACGCCTGCCCATTAACCCACTGATTTACTGCAATAATAATTTATCTCTTTTAAGTAGTGTGTTTTATCAATCTCGTGGGGGCGGGGGGGATCATCAAGTGTAAAATTTCAGTTTAAATATTATTATTTAACAATATTCTATTCCATATTTTAAAAAGAATCCCATAATTTCACTTAAAATGTTCAGAATTTCGACTGTTTCTTGATCCCACAACCCTTTAAAATGAATGGAAAGTCCCATTGTGCACACAGTCAGTTTCAAAAAAGCATCCATAATGGATGATCATTTTACATGGCAAGAATTACAGCCGGCCCGCTGCACCAGATGGCTTCACATTTCGTGGTGACAGGCCACATAATCAACAAATAGTCAACATCATTACTTGTTTATTTAGATCCCAAAATATTTCATAGTTTACTTGAGTTTTCCTTCATGAATGCTTGGATTATCAGACTTCTAGGGTTGGGGATTGGTAGTGAATTTATATCTGAGAGGACCGCGTCAAAATCTCCCGCGGTAGATAGGAACGCGGACGCCACGTTGCTTTTCCTCAAAGTGTTTTCCCCATTCCCAGCGCGCATGGCCCGTGACCTTGAAATAGAAGGCTTTTTTGATATTATTTAATATTATTTCTTTGCCGTGCAAAAATAATGAAGGTACGCATTTTGTTAATTAAAATTTGATCTTTTCCAAATATCGATATTGCAATTTTTGTTAGAGATCGTAAAATAAATAAATTCCACCAAATTTTGGTTTTGATTGTAACTTCAAACTATTAGTCGTACGAAGGACGCAATATACCCTCAATTTCACCGTGAGGTCATTTTCAGTGCATTTGTGGTTAAGTCATGAAATATGACAGACCCCCTCCATAGACTACTTGTTTGAAATAGCGATTGAGTGGTAGCCATTCCACGCAGGGAAATTCTCGGCAGCACGACCTCCCAGTGTTACGCTATCGCTACTGCGGTTCGATAACTTGCGTTTTTTCGACTCTTATGACTAGAATACAACTCGAAGCTTTTTAACAATTTGATCCCATGTAAAATAAACATCAATTGGTATACTGACGAATTTCAGGATTATTTTGTTAAGGATTATATGGATTTTACTTTAGTAGAAAGGATACAGTTCAACAAGGTTTCACTACGCACACACAGCATAGCCGACACGTGTATGGTGTACACAGTTAAGCACGAGATGACCACCCCTAATAATAGCGTATAAGTATAAATTTCACCGTATTCGGCCACACTATACAGACAATAATACGGTATAAGTTCGAAAGTATAAGCATTATCGGATAAAAAACCACCGACATCACTGGATCTTGGAGTATATATTCCGTATATCGACACTGTAAACAACACCGTCATATGATACCGTATACCAGGAAGTTTGAGGAATATTGCCGCAGATAATGCAATACTAGCCGGCATGGTAAGGGAGGCATAAGAAATTTGAAAT
>JAMKCH010010017.1:0-29072 GCA_023653785.1 Ophioderma brevispina
ATTCAATTTCTGCTTTTCTTCCTCATTGATGCATTACTGCTTCCTTGCATGCCGAGCCATTGATGTTTCTTACATTTACTCGTTGGTTGTTCTGGCTGCAGCTACCTTAGCAGCTAGTTCAACTTCATGTATTAATCATAGCTCTTTTTACAGAACTCGTTGACGCACGACTGGATCTTGGTAGACACAACAGACTAACTTTGGCTTGCATGAGATATATGGCATAATGTCATCAGCATTATCATCATATTTCAGGTTCATTTCCCCTTTTGCCTATATTTTCTTGTGCCAGCAGAACCGGTGTCACTTTTCAAACTCTGTCCAGGTATCTGGCTCTTTTCTCGGGATTTTTCACAGTCACTGGATAAAGAACTGATCCATTCTTTTCCCATTGTGCAGATGTTCGATATTCTCCGCTGAGCTTCCTTTGTCCATCATATATTTTTTTTTCTTTTCCTTCTCCTTTTCGTCTGGCTTGGTCAGCTCTTTTCTTTTCTTTAGCATTTGCAGATGTTCTTCCTAATCTTAACGGTTGCTTCAATTTCTTCTATACTTTCTTCAGATCCATACTATGCCTATCTTTTCCTCTTACGCTTCCATATGACCATTCACCACTGCTTCCATGCAATATAACTGGATGAAATGCTTCAATATTTACATCACGTCAGTCAACGCTGGAGTGCTCCTTTAATTTAGCATAGCGCCCTCTATATGTGCGACGTACTTTCGGCATACACTTGACACGGTTGTACAACGTTATATTTACATTCACAGATATCTGAAAACATCACTTTGCTTAGTCTTCTCACGTTTTTTGTTGCTAAATAACGAGCGTCTTTTACTTTAATGTAGTGTTCAAAACCTACATTAACCCTATATGAGTCGCTAAGAGGTACACGCTTATACATGAAATACTTGGAACGGTTTTCTGTTCATAACTTTATGATGGCCCCATCCCAAGTTTGCTCATATAATAACCCATTACGCTGCTTGATGGGTAGTGAAGGACGCTTCAAGCCCGACAAAACACTCTTTGTAAACAGCTTTTAAAACAACAAGGTTTTACTTTAATTACACACAGGATTTCACGCTGTTCCTTTATGTAACTTCTGTAAGGCTTGTGAGGCTATTATCTTGAGTAAATCTCCCAAATTGAAGTATCGGTAAAAGACGTTATCGCATCTTCTTTCACCTGGAGAGCGGACATCTATCTTGAAGCAAAAAAACTCCCACCATTCATTGCGAATAAATTTCCCCGAAACTTTAAGGGCTGCTAACACTTTTTAAGGTAATCAATAAATCTTGCCAATTTAAAACAACTTTTGACATTAATAATTCCTTCTGTGCAGATATTAATGCTATTGGGTTTTCTTCGTTTTGCTTTGAGCGTCTCTGACAATTTTGCGTGGGGGTAGTTCCTTAGATCTTCCTGCAACTAATTATATTTTTAGCAAACTTTAAAGGTCCATGGACATGGTTGAGTAACATTTCTTAATTTCTTACATTTCGTACCTCAACAGTATCCTGATGATATCGTCAACACGATTTTTAAAAGTGAACATCGGAAAGTGTTAATTTCTAGGATAAATACACCAAACTGCCCCATGCCTTTTCCTCTTTCTCGTTCGCGAACGCGTATCAAGATGCTGGAGCTGGATTTGACCCAGTTAATGACGTCAAAGTAACAAGTTGTAAACAAGCTTCCACCACGTGGCTAACCCGCACCGGGGGCATGCACTCCAGATATCTCTCCTTGTCGGTTTCTTTGTGTCTGGTAACTTGAATAAAGCTATTCTGTCCTGATTCTCCTTGTCGGTACTATCGCCGCTGGTGCAGCCCGTCGACAATCCAGCACATTATTATCGTACTTTTAAGGCACCAATCAAGAAAAATATGCCATATGATCCAACACGTACGACGCATATACCGCGAAGCAGTCATCTGTGTACGTCTGCAGAAACTGGGCCACGCGACGAAACGTCAGTTCCACGATGACGATCATGATCGTTACCCCCGGGATCCGCGTATTGTTACTCGGGCGTCACTTCCGGGTCAATCTCTGCAAGCGCGATAATCACTTTCTTTTTGGGGAATTTCCTTTTGCAAGCTTGCCCAAAATCTCATATTATGCCCATTTTATCAAATAACGTTTCTCTTCTCAATTACTGCGTCATGCAGATTTTACATTGATCCGATACATACTATGACTGAAACCATTTTTTGGTGTTATTAATAAGTATGTTTAAGCAGTCCATGGACCTTAAGTTTGATTGGGTGTATCACATTACTAACAGTTCCTTCGAAAGCATCGAGAGTTTTTATCATGAAATGTATTACATGATGGTGTTGAAGATGGCGAGAGAAAGAGTAAGCACCTTCCTGGACTGACACCTTACAGAATAAATGATGTCATACCTATGGTTCCAAAGACACAAGTGTGCCGGTGATAAAGGGCTTTTTCAGTAGCTGCTCCCCAATCAATGGAACATGATTCCAGTCAGTATCCGCTCTGCACACACAGTTCACAGCTTCAAAATCACTTCTCAAAACTTATCTTTTTTTTTTTTAAAAATATTGTTTTTGGCTTGTTTTTGTCTTGTTTTCATGTGTTTTGCGCTTTGTATCCTTCGGCAAAGGCGCATTATCAAATGCCGTGTATTATTATTATTATTATTATTATAATCTTAGGCAACTTTTTATGGTGATATGTACTGAGATCTTCAGAGTTGCATACATTAATTATTTCCCCTCTCAAAACCCTTTTGAAGAGGTCAAGTTACGGAGAGTGCTTCCAAGACCTGTACGAATACCGTCTCATCACCTCTCACTCAATGGACTTTTAGTTGAGAATGTTCTAAAGCTAACCCATTTTTCAGACGTTCAGAAACGTAAAAATTACATTTATTTACATACAACCAATTCATCAAAATTATTAGCTTCATCAACAGATGTGTTACCTCTCAATGTAAGATTATCATGCATTAAAAATGGTTAATATGTAATATCATTGCATAAGGTTGACATCTGAATGTATGACTGGTAATCGTTTATATACTCATCATTCTGTAATGCAATAAAGAGGCACGGGGACTTGGGGACATGGTGGGGCTTGTTCATTTTAGCGCATTTTGAGTGTTTTCTTCAATTTCTAGTGTGTTTCTTTTATATTGTATTGTTAGAAATTGAATTAAAATACTACTTTTTATATTAGGGATCATTCAAAGCAACAGCTATGTAGCTTTAAATAAAACGTAACCTGTGCTGAAGCCAAAATAGCTATTTATTAGTGTTTCAGCATAATTTAAGCTTCTTCAGCCCTCGCCTGTTATATATCAAATGTATTTTGATGTGAAGAACGTGGAACTTCGTCGGGAAGTGGATTGATTTTATCAATAAACAAATTTCACTACTTACCAACTTTTAAGTCTGAAGTATATTGTGTTGTCATATTCAGGTTAGCCATATATTTTTATATATGTTGCTATTTGGACACTTGGCAGCTTTGCACTTTTTATCATGTTTTTCAAGTCGGCTGCAGGTAAATGTTAGCAATTGCAATTTTTGGGAGTGGTTTAGATGCCAGAAAAAATACACCCTATCCTACGTTAAAAAGTTATATAATGTTTTTGCTTTCGTTCCTGACCCCATCACCAGTGTCTCCAAAATTCCTAGCTCTGTGAAGAATAGTTGAAGAAGTAAAAACAATAACCTTAATGCTGTTTTTTGGTATTCATCGACTTTAAAAAAAGCATTTGATACCATTCACCGTGGCAACAATGTTTGACATATTGAGAGCTAATGGAGTCCCAGAAAGGTACTTATGCGAATCGTTAGAGATGAAACATGGCTAAATTGACAGTACTGATCCCTAACTTGCATTTTAGAATGTTTCATTTCTTCCATTGATTCACATGGCTATCCGTACAAAACTTCCATTGGAAGCAATGCATTGTGGAAATCTACTGATATCTTCTCCTTGGCACATGTACCAACACCCTATAAGCCATGTCACCTCACCTGATGGTGTCACCAAAGACTCTTTGTCATCCAAGCGGGGCACTAGAAGGCAAAGAGAGGGTCTTGGCTTCGCACTTACAACAACCCCAGACATAGTAGAAGAACACTTCAACCTAGTTTAAGCTGCTGCACTGAAGTTGTCCTAGGAATGCATGCCAAGAAGACCAGCCATAGCATTCAATGAACTCTTCCAATAACAACCCGTGATGGAACCTTGCCCTTGATGTCAAAAGTTTTAAATACCTTGGAGCCTGGATTGCAAGCATTGAACAAGATTTGAGCATCAGGAAGGCACTTGAAGCTTGGAAAGCATGTAACAGTAATGCGCAAAGTCTGAAAAGCGAGCTGTCAAGGTACCTGAATTCAGACTATTCAACACCACACAGTGGAATCAGCCTGACATATGTGCCTAAACTTGGACACTAACATCAAAAATAAAGAAGGCCCTGAATGGCTGCTATACCCGTCCATGGCAATCTCAAACTACCATAAAGATCTGTAATGGGAGGCCCTACTCTACCTATCTTAGAAGACTCAGGATAAAGGCTAACGTTTGCTGGTCACTACTGTGCAATGGGCAGCCCAAACCATAGAAGAGACCAAGAGGTCCTCTTAGGAAGACTATGTGAAATTACTTCAGACACAGGACTAGTAGAGCCTGAAGAAACTCATAAATGAACCGACTACTTGGAAGACCATCACGGGAGTCCCACTCTGCGGTCGCCAGAAGCAAGCAAGAAGCACCCCCCCCTAAGCTGGAACACTTTCAGAGAATCTTAGATGAAGCGGTTTTGCTTTTGGGTAATTTTGCTTTTGATACAACAACAACGGGAAAGGCATTAGTCGCATTCTCTCGATTATACCGTCATTATAGTAACTTTTCTTGATTTTATTGATGTGATCTGTGTTCAAGTTTTATCAATCTTAATAGAACACATTAAGATTGATGTATCAGAGGACAATTCCTTTTGAAAGTGGTACTCATGATTTACGTTTTGAAATTTTTTGTAGATTCCCTGTAGGATCTAAAACACACACGCTTGAAGTTTGATTAACCTTAATGAAAATACAGATGTACCTGTTTTCGACATGTGACGGTGATTCAACTTTTGGTGAATTGACATTGAATAGGAAAAGGTGTAATATACGTTCACCAAGCTTTCACATGCAAGTTTGGTTCAGCCGGAGAAAATGGCAGAAAAGAGGAGCTAGCTCAATTTTGGTATTCGAGTTCTACGTGAAAAATTAATGCAATTATTGAAATGTACTTAACTGCAGTGGGTAGCTCACACCTCTGCTTCACTTTAGATAACCTAACGGTTGCGAGCACAAGAAGTTTCACATCACCGTTACAGAAGGCGGGATGACCCGATTTAAGTCTAAATATTTCAATCTTGATGATGGCCTTCACCTCAAAAACCCCATCTGTGCAAGTTCTCGCCGATATTTTCAACCATTTTGGAGTGGAAGAGCTAAAACGTGCTTTTGTAATCCTATAGAGGGACTGTGTACAATAACATTGGTCGACCATATGGCATATTTTTTCGCTCTTAACCTCCAAACCAAACAATCCTTTAGCCTAAGATTCACAGGTAAATGGAAAAAAATAGTAAGCTTTCTTCTGATTACCAAATTGTGACCACTTCCGGTAAAATCTGGGTAGCTGGGGACGAGGCTATTAGCGTCGGACCATGGACTTTTTAATAAAATCACCCACACTTTTCAATATTGATCTTAGTTTCGGTTCTGCCGAATTTGAGTTTCATTAGAACATTTCTTTTCTTCTGAATTAGTTTTGACTTAGAAAAAAAACGGCCGTGCATTCCCCTAGAGAACATTATCAAGCTATTGATCTTGTAAAACTAGGAGGGAAAATATCCTGAGCAGTGGGCGTAAAACCAGGGGGGGGCAGGGGGGTAGCAACTGCCCCCTGGTGGGAATCTTGGCCCCCCTGGCCCCCTGAAAATGAGTGGTTTTAATAGGTCCATACACTTATAACTAAAACAAATTTTTAATATGATGCTTGCCCGCCCTGAAAATCTATGTGCCCCCCTTTGCCCCCAACCCCTGAAAAAAAGCTGGTTACGTCACTGATCCTGATCATTTTTCATCAATCCTCAATCAGACTAAAACTGCAGGACGCATAACATAATCCATGAAGAACGTATTGGTTCAACCCCCTGTCCGTACTTAAAATTATGACAACCTTGATAGGCTATCGGTTCAAGTGCAATTACTGGATGGTTTTTGGTCCCCTTCTTTTTTCCAGGGATGTGGTGCTTGCTTCGGCGATAGTGTGTAATGTCAATAATCTGCAAACGAGAATGATAAAAGTCATTCCATTTGAACAAAACTTTTAAAAAAATCCTGATAACTATTTTTCTGTACGTACATCATTTTCCATTTCTGTGTAATGTGTTTTTGGGGCGCATTTGAAAAATTAAAAGAATTTCTTTTTTTAATATTAATATTGAAATTTTGGTAGGGTATATATATCTGTCAGTCCTACATTACTGCTGTGCCAAAATCGTGAACGGGCGTAATCATTTAACTGGCATTTTCCGTACAATAGGGGTTCTGATCTTGTTATTTTTCAAAGAACAATACATATTTGCATACATTTTTCAAAATTTACATATCGGAGTAAGCTGACTCAGAGATTTCCCTGGAAGGGTTTTCCTCAATTTTTCACACAATTGTGTTTTTTTGCATATACTAATGTTTGTCGCATATAATAATCCCTGTGTGAAATAAATAAACTCAATAGAAAATCAAAAAAAAAATTCCGGATCCGAAATTTTGTTTTATACTCTTTTTAGGGTGATGTATTATTCTGTTGCCTTTTTAATTACTACAACAAAAAATAATATATTTCGTAAATCTCTGAGTCAGCCTTTAAGATACCTTTTTTTTTCCAGAATGTTTGAATTTCAGATGTCTGTTTGCATTTGCCCAAATGTAGAGTCCAACTTCGACATTTCTACTCTCCAAAGAATACGTTGAACAAGTAATTTGCGATTATAATGGCGATGTATCCGGAAATGTTTCCGTGCATCCTTCCTGTAAGAATACATTTTCCAAAACCTGGTCGTTGTTAGAGAAGATAGATGATTCAAAGTACAAGAGTAAGGAACATAATTGTGTACAGACATACTATCAACCTGTGGCGGTAAGGTAAATACAGTTGTTGAAACCTGATATTAACCATGTGAGAATGTTCAAGTAATATCAGTTTTCGTAAGATTGCCCTGATAGTTTATGATGACGCCATCACATGACGCCGTTCTTCTTAAAACTTCTCAAAAGCGTCGATCGCCGTTCCACTATTCCATTAAATAAGCTTTATCACTTTGGATATGGGAGAATATACAACCGCTTGTTATGTCATCGTGATTTTCGTGAGAGATAACATATATGTGTGTATTGTAATTTTTGAAAACCTAGAAGGAGAAAAAAATCGTTTGTTTTACAGGTAGCAACATTGGATTTTACAGTTCTAACTAATTGTTTGGTGTATTTAGTAGTGGTTTTCACATGCATCCTTAATTAAATAGTGATGTAGTGGGTAAACCCCTGGATATAGATAGCAAGAGACTTCCCATGAGGTAAGGATGTTAAATGTGTATGGGGTTTGCCTAATCGTTGCAAGTGAATTCAGGCTGATGAAATCAGGGAATTATTTCTTATTAACGTTTTTTAAAAAGCTCAAGTGACCTTCTTTTTTGAATGCAGCTAGATCAAACCGGGTGTCGTCAGTTGCCGGGTTATAAATACGCTTAAATATTTGGAGCCGCGTTCTTACCAAATCAACTTCTGATGTCGTTTTTGAAGCCTAAAAATGCTATTTTGGTATCAAATTTCCGTTTCTGGTGGATACGTACACCAGACACAGGCAAGCCTTGCAGAGCGAATTACAACACTACACTGTTATCTGTGTCTACTACTGGTAAGCAGAATCTGTGCATTGTCCAGAGACTGAAGATACTATGCTTAGTAGAATTAGGATTATATACTACATTATTGTGTTAATTTTATCGATGTATGTGGTGTAGACTTCACACATCATTCCTAATTCTTAAAAAATCGTTTTATGAGCAATTAAGTAATAACTCTTGTTCATACAAGAATTTTAGATTTAAGTGCATTTTGTGCCTATAGGCATACTGAGGAAAATCGCACACTAATAAGCTAGGTGTAGCAGACGACATCTGTGCCGAGCCAGTGTTGGCGTCCGAAATGTGCACTTTTTTTTTCCTAAATGAGGAGTCCAAAAGTTGATAAGTTTTTGTCTTTAAATGAAATTTGGAATTAATCAAATGTTTGGACTAGTACCAAACCTTTTGTTTTGGTAAAGATTGTTCTGTGCCATTTTAAAAAAAAATAATTTTCTGAGGTTTTGGGAGAAACGAGTGTGGGTGCGAGGTGTTGGAAACATGCAAATCTTCGATGCTCTGTAGTCTAAAAAAAAATCCACCTTCATCATAGACTTGTTTGTGGCCGCCGGCTATAGCTGTCAGGACCAATCTTAGCCATCCGTTGTGCGTGTGTATGTGAGATCGTGTATGTTGGATGTATGAGTGGTGTGTCACTAGAAACGTTATTTTTTTGTGTTAAATTGACCTCATTGAAAGTCGAAGTTCAATTGAAACCAACTTCTGCCATAGTTGCACCATGGGATCCTCATATGTGATGAGGTCCAAAGTATGTTCCGATGTCAAAGTAGTGAGGTTCAACTTGAAAATTAGGATAAAATGTAAAATTGCCCTCAATTGAAAACTTTGAATTTCAACTTGGCAAGCAAACTTGTGTCATAGGGGCACCAGGGGATCCCTCATATGTTGTGAGGTTCAAAGGTCATGTGCAAGGCTCAAAGGTCATGGAGCAGCACACAGCTTTGAATATAGTGAGCGCGAAAGCCGTGAAACAGCGAAATTCTAGTTAAATTTTTTGTTGAAGAGGTATGGTCCTAATCTTCCTCTCCAATTTTGAAATACCATTTACCAGTCCCCTTTTAAGAGCCGATAAATTGGCTTTTGATGAGAGGTCATTTTGTACACAAGTCTATGGGGAGTTTATTTAGTGATGTGATTCCTGATTCAAATTAAATGTTTATCTTCCTGACTTGGTTTGGTATCATACTAGCTGAAACGTGCAATCATTAACCCTCTTATCAAAAAAAACATCCTTGAATCACAGTGAACTGAAAGTTACCGACCTGTTGCTAAAAATCCATTTCTCGTAAAAGATTGTAAAGCCACATAACAACCACTTAAAACATGCTCTTGGTGAAAACTGCAGTCTACCATACTTGGCGTGGAAGAAGTTTTGTCTTTTTTGTCTACATCGACACGGTTTAAATCATGATCTTCTCCTGAGTCGAGTGTCGCATGCAAATGGTGACTGGGGATTGCCCTTGACTAGTTGAAGTCCTATTTTACAAGTAGAACAACAGCTGTGTTGTAATTGATGGCATCTACTCAGTAGCAAAGACTTGGCTATGGGTTACCCCAGTCCTATTTTGGTCCCTCGAGTTTTCACAATATATAACACCCTTCCAATCGGCAGGATTATCAGGAAGCACTCCTTTCGTTCATAGTGGTATGCAGATGACATGCAGATTTTTTTGTAGTTTGAGCCATTAATCCGTCATCAATTGACTCTGCTTTATCATCTATAACATCAATTCAATCAATGAGAAAGACTTGATGCATTCAATGTTTAAAATTAAACAACGACAAAACAGATGTAATTTCATTACAAATCTCGTTACAAACCTGACAAATGCTGGATGCCTGAATGAGATCATCCACCCCTCCAATAGTGTCAGAAACTTGGGTTCATCTTGATGATGTATGTCCATCTTGTCAGCAAGTCCTCTATTTGTCAGAGGGCATCACTTTTCACTTTCGCAACATTACCCTTGATCCGCCCCTTTCTTAATATTATGTCGTTCGTCCTCTTGTTCTTTCATTCATGTCCGGACTATGGGAATGTATGGGAATCATGAATCTTTCGTGCTTCAAAGCGTGACCATGCCAGCCAGTATGTTACAAGAACTTTCACTGACTTCCTTGGTGAACAGAGGATTTTCTAAAATCTGATTTCTTTATGTCTGCAAATGCTTAAATGGATATGGACCGAATTACCTTTGCCTCCTCACTGTATAAACAAAGTGCACTATAACTTGGGCTCGCAATGATACCACAACGTCTTCCTGTTTCAATTTGAAAAAGTCTGAAATCTGCTTTGAACTGCCGTTTTGCTCTCACTGCTCCCACACTGCTACATCACTGTTTACCTTCAAGAAAGGACTTAAATCCTACCTGGTCCAAAATATAAATCTGGATGCTTTTTCACTTTTGTTATGTTGGTTTGATATTTTGCCTTTCACATTTGCAAGATGTTTGAATTCCATCTCGGCGTTGTAAAGTTATGAAAATGGCGGCCTTAGAAAAGCCATGTATGGATGTATGCATGTGTAGGTATGTATGTACGTACATACATTACGTACGTACGTATGTAGTTGTTTGTTTGTGTGTATGTATGTATGTAGTATGTATGTATGTATGTATGTAGTATGTATGTATGTTGAGGTTTGTATGACTTACACAGAGGATACATTGTGGGAGTATTTTTAAGTAAAAGAGGCCATTGTGGGAGTATTTTTACATTGGGGGTGTTTTTTCTTTAATTGGGGAGATTTTTACTAGAGTTACTATTATTACGAATTGTCCTATACGGAATAAACTGAATCTAGTATTGCGGTTTATTCCGTAAAAGAGTGAGAAAAGATGATTTTTGAGTTACATGTACTATATAGGCCTGCGGCGCACTCTCGTGCTAAGAAAAGTGAGAAAAAACTAGAAAAAAAAATGAAAAAAAAAAAACTGAAAAAAATGTAAAAAATGGCTAAAAAAGTGTCTTTTTAAGAGAAAAATCTCAAAACTATATAGTTTGAAATTCTTCCTTATAGAGATTTGAAAAAGTGTATTTTTCGTGAAAAAATGTGACAAAAAAAGTGTCTTTTAAGAGTTTTTCATAAAAACTCCCCACCAGTAGCTCTTGTAAGGTGTGTGGAAGTATGTATGTATGTATGTAATAAGTAAAACTAAGTTAACCCAAACATTCTGCCAGTCTTTAAAATATGCCAAAATGTATAAGTGAGGGAAAAGGTATATATAATTTTGAATCAAAACTATGAGCCTTACCATTGACCCATGAAAGAGCAAAAGAAAACAACTAATAAAATAATAGCTGCGTACTGGAGCGATTGATATGTGCAGATGGATACCTCGAATTAGAAATTCCCTCAATTTAGAACAGAAATAAAGTATTGATTAGGTGTTTATTATCGGCATGCATGAGTTAGTCCAATCGAACCACGGTTTCGATAAATTAGGTTGGTTTTTGTCATTGCTTGGTGAAGGAGTGTTTAGGCCCTATTAAACGAAAAGCATTAATTTCCAAAATTCAGGCTGCGCAAATGGAGAGAAAAGGAAAACGACAATCTCTGATCATTTCAAGTCAATGTCGATAATTATAGTCAGTCGTATGGCACGAAGGCGGGCTTATTTTCTAAATGGGTCGCGGTGCGGGTGACGTCAAAAGTGATAGAAAACGATCTGCGGAATGTGCTGTTATGAGTCTAAAATATCCGGTTCCAGTGAAATCACTTGATAAGTGGAGAAAAGGGGTTACATCCAAAGAAGTTTTTTAATTTGATTTTTCAAAAAATATAAAAAAAGTAAAAAAAAACTCTATGATTAATTTTAATTTACATAAAAATTCATGTTTTGAAAAAGAGATGGTCTCTGGAGTTACAGGAAAACTCTATCTATTTTATAACTTTTCAAATCATGAGTGAATTCGTTCAGGACGTCATCGTAGCGTGTCTGGAGGAACCGGTACCACAGGTCGTACTGGCTCCCATACTGTTCATCTATAGCGATTTACCTCAAACACGTCTAGACAATATGGCTACCCGCCGACGATCTTGTCCTTCTCCACTCTGGGACAAAGCTGGACTGAAGTAGTGAAGGTACACTTAACTGGAGATCCCCCCAGGCCTACTTGCAGCATATCTCGAGAAATGGAGACTCAAAGTGGAGTGATAGCCCAAGACCCCGCTTTACTGCATTCCATCTTAACACCAAAGAAGCTCATTGCCAGCTCAAATAAACCTCAAAGGAGAGCCTCTGCCATACAATTCCTTACACCAACTTATCTGGGAGGAGCTGATCGGCAGCTTACTTTATCTGTAAGAACCTCGTCGTATGTTTGCAAAGGTATATTCGAGGAATAACCTTCCTGTGCCGCCTTGCTGGTCCTCATGGGGGGGGTGTGCTTAAGCCCATCAATATACGGCTACATCGCCTGGCCTCTCTGGTCTACAGCGTTGCTATTGCCGCCCCAGCATGGGGCACTGAGCTCTCACACCAAAGAAGATGGACACTTGACGAACGACAACATCACTTCGTCCCACTCCATTGGATTTCTCAAACGTACTTTCAGGCATTTGCACCTAAAGTGCTTCGGAGATAAAATCACACGTATAAACTGGTGGATAAGGCTATGGGCGGACACAACTCGGCAGACCCAGAGCTGTCAGCTCCGTCCACCGAACCCTTTCTGTCGACACGCCCACTAAACTCTCCAGTCCCCATTTCAACTCTTACTGAGACATGGGAACACACGCCTGGCTAGATCTCCAGACAGGACCAATTCATATCACAAATACGTACAGAACTTCCCACTGGTAGCAATCTTCACGTAAGGAATGGTAACCTTGAACCGGATTCGCAGGGAGGAGACGGTCGTTTCAAAAGCAACATGCACCATCTCCAGCCTGCCAATGTTGATCTCAATCACAGGCGCGGAATACATTCTCAGTGAGTGCCCTAACTTTTGTCCACCGGTGGAATAGCTTCTCAAACCCCAACAACTCAAAATGTTGAAGGCCATCAGACATGTTACTTGGAAATGAGAAATTTAATATAGGATCCTGCGTTTAACATAGTAAACCTTTCATGTGTGTATAGCCGTTAGCATAGGATACTATGTAGATCGAAATTCCGATCCGGAATCTTTTATAAAGTGAGATTTCTATCGAGGACTAGAGCATATGGACACGCATAGCATAGACGTCTCTGATCCTTTTGTTACTTTAGATCAGCCATTTCTCTTAGAAAAGGATAGGTGATTCGTCATTCCGGAGTGCGCACCGGGGGACGCAAATTACAATAAGAACATGGGTGGGGTGGGAGGGGATCATTGAGGATCTGAAGATTTTAAAAAGGCGGTTATTGGGAATAGCCCGGGGGTAATAGGTAGGACAGCAGCACCAAAAATGGAGATCATTGGGTACAAGCCAGTTTGCAAAGGGTCTATCCCGAAACGAGCACTCCTGCGTAACCGTATGGACGTCCCCCATACGAATTTCTCTCAATTCGCACTAGTTTGGTCATAAATGAGGATCCTATTCTTAAATTTGGGTAAGAAGGTTTTTGAAAAATGTTTGGTTTGGTCAGAAGCTCACAAAGCGTTGCGCGCTTTACAAAGTGTGTGAAGGCCCACAAACCCATAAAGGTTATAACGTATGTCTGCAACGCGTTGTGAAAAGGTAGAACGCATTGTGAGAAAAGTCACAACGCGTTGCGGTGTCGGACCCAATCACAACGCCCAGAACATACGAAAAAAACGACACGACAACCTGAACGTTGGCCTCATCACGAGCAAGCATCCCTGACGACGGGCACACATACACGCGCGACGCACCACAGCAGATAAGGGAATGACCCGTTTGCAATCAACGCGGAAAAAAAATCCTTGCAAGTATACAATATGAAGGCTGATATCGCAAATTTGCAAACACTTCCAAAAAGTTGGAAGTTTGCAAACCCCTTGGCTTTTAAGTATATGAAATTGAGTTACTGATGTGTAGTTATTTGACCATGGATGACTCGCGTGACCTTGAAAATGGCCTTCAAAATTTTTGGCAATGAATGTTGACCACACCTACCAAGACCTATACCAATTTTTTTCATCTCCTAAACACACCAGGTTTCATTGATTTTAACAAATTAGCTCATTTGCATCAAGAATGTCCCTTAATACCCATTTTATTTGTGGCAGAATGACCATACCACCATTGTTTGTGGGGCCCATTTGATTTGTGGCAGGAAAACGAATGGAAAGATTTTTTTCAAGAAATTCCCCTTTACTTGGTACACATTGACTTCATACACAAGCGGAGACACCACCAGAATGACCCTTGGGCCAGTTGTTCTCTGATCAAGTTTGGCTGCAATTGGCCCAAGCATTTGATCAGGAGATACCAAAAACAGTCAACCTATAGTAGATTCAAAACAATGAGACCTCATTAAAAGTTTTAAGGTCAGTCCATTACACCGTGAAGGTCAAGAGGAAGTATTATTTATGGCAACAGGTTAAAAAGTTAAAGTACAAGTAAGAAGGTACCAATCGCCTGTATATTAAGTAGTCTAGTAAATACAGTTGACTTAAAGAATTCAGGATGACAACACCAGATATGAGGTGTTTCATTAAACGTTGTTATTTGAACAAACTTACATTTGAACTGCAAAATATCATTCTTTAATATTGACTCCATCATTGGAGAAATAATGCATTCTTCTAATCAATGCAAACAACACAACGAATTTTTAATTTAGTCATCACAAATAATTGGCCACACATGTAATTATAAAGATTAGCACAAAGAGTATTGGACTCCCGGCCCCCACGGAATAAGTCCTTCTAATCATTAACAGACCATTGAGAACTGATGCATCATTTCCAATAAGCCGATTCTTTACAGTAACGTTTTAGTACCAAACACACTATTTTTGTAATGGCAACAAACTTTTTCTCGTTCTCGTCAACAACAGTTTCTCTAAATTTTTGACCTGCCCCTTTCCCTCTTAGTCTATTATGTGACAAAAACCCAAAGACCTTTTTAAGTAGGTTCTTGTCATCGAATGATCCTTATTTTTACAACCGACGCTTAGCTCTTACTCTCTTCTTAGAATGGTTTGAACGCAAGGGGACAAAAACGAGAAAATAAGTTAATTACTGAAGCTTTATGGACAGGTCTTTTCAAGTTCAAGCTAACTGTAAAAAACAGGTTTTTAATAAAATGCACTTGAACATCAAGACATAATGAGAAGCGCATAAACAAGTATTACAAATGCAGTCTCGTAAATTTTTATAGCCTATAGGGGACTTTGGATTGAAATATCAAAGTCCATAAGTGGTGTCGGATTTACAACAGATGTGTTTTATAAAAAAAAAAACTTTCTCCGCGATATCCACGCGCTGCACGTTCCAAATTTTTATCCATTAGTATTGCTTTAAGGAGTCCAAGTGTGTGAAATATTGGATCCAAATATAATAATGATAAAATTGCAATGATTTTCACCCAATATTTATTGGTCTCGTTATGAAGTTTTAAAATATTGGGCTGGGCTACGTCTCGACCCAATATTTTTGCAAACTCATAACTCGCCCAATAGATATGGGCTCAATCACTCCAAATGCCTACATACTGCAAACGTAATTTATTTCTCTTGACGTGAAAAGATTACCATCCAAGTGGAAGGTATCTAGAGTAGCAGACAAATGTGGTCAACAACATTAACATTGCAATGTCGTTTTAGCCGTCTCTCTTATATGCCATGGTAAATTTGGCGTTTTCAAGATTTAATATACAGGGTGTTCCCAAAAAAGTGGTGCAAGCAAAAAACTCCCATTTCACAAACGCTGAAGCTGTGTTTTCTTTTTCTGGAGATATTATTTATACTCTTCTGTATAAATTGTGCAAATCCCATGACATCTGCCACGCAAACAGAGATATAACCGCTTAATGAAAGACTATCTGTTTTTGTCAGTCATTCCAATGGGATTTACACAGTTTAGCGATTATCGGTACATCAGACAGATTTGTGCTCAATCGCTGTTCATTTACTAAATGATACCTATAACGGAACCTGAAGGTGAATGCTAATAATACAGGTTTTGTATCTAAACAAATATCTTACATAATCTCTAACAATAATAACTTGTAGCTGACAGTCTGACAATACTCCATTCTAAAGGGCCAGGGTTTCCTGTTGAAATATTCCTTGTCGGGGTAGTGCATGTAAATGGAACAGATTTTAAGAAAGAAAGCAAAATGGACGTTTATGTTTAATTCAAGTCCATTTTTACAGTAATACAAATTATAAATGTGTGATCCTCTTACTTAGTTCAAGTAGAATAATGTTTATTCCTTCCCAATTGTGTATTAATAACTATTCACAAGATGAGAACGTCCAACAAAACGTCCTGGTATTGTTGTGTCATTACACAATTTGGGGTCTGGTTAAAAGATGGCAGGCAAACAGCCCATGCCGAGCAAGAGTTTCCATATGCACTTAAGTTATTTTAATTTCTTTTCTTGTAAAAAGAAGTGTGAATTGATATTCAAACACATGTGCAACTTAGGTTTACAAGTTTTTATCTATTTTAGCCAAAATTTATTCATCATGGACACTGCACAGGTAGAGATAACAAAATAGACTAAGTTGTGCTATCATAATTGTTTAGAATGCGAATGTAGGTTTAATCATTGCGTGTTTTATTATTTCTCCATGCCTATGTGTCTTTAATAAATCTAAAAAATTAATATAGCGCGCATTTTGTTGTTCTTCGGTTATTAATGTTTAATGGTATAGCATGAATACAGCAGTACATTCAAATGTGTTTGGAAAATCACCTCCCCCTACACAGCAAGAATGGACAAATGAATGTTAACTTTGAAATCCCTTGGGGGAATGGGTGAAAAAAATAGCCTTTAATAATCCGTTATATCTCTGGCTTGCCGTGGCGGATTGTTGTGGGATTTGCACAATTTATACAAAAGAGTCTAGTTAATATCCTCCGTGAAAATGAAATCCACAGCTTTAAGGCAGTTTTTGAGAAAATCGCGTTTATCTGCTTGCAGCCACCTTTTTTGGACACACTGAAGAGGTCCTCGTTTTTCACTTAAACATGCAGGAAATCATTACACTGGAGAGGATCCCACGGAATAATTCAAGGTACAAATGTTTTGATGTGTTTCTCTTGATTTACGAAATTGCAGGATGTAAATCGAGGGTTTTAAGTGGCAATTTTTATAAATTAAATTGGAGTCAATAACAATATGATTTCTTGAAGTTTTATGGGGAAAACAAGGAGTTTTACCTGGAGAAGTGGTAACTTAAACCTTTTAGATTGGGGGACGGCTGTGGAACAACTAACGTAATGCTCTTAAAAGAAGTTATGATTTAACTTTGTGCCGTGGTGTTTTCTCTTTCTCTTTCACAGTTTTCCTAAGTTTAATCCCATTTATGTTCCTGCATGCGCAATTCAAACTATCAGTCTATATTTCCATACCGCCGTTCACTCATTGATTGACTTCATTATATTTCTTGCCCCCCTTAGTAATAGGCAGCCAACGGATTAGGCCTCATAACGATGCGAACTGATCAGGATTTAGCTCAAGACAACGCAAAATAATGCAGTGTGTATACATATTATGCATGGCGCGCGATTCTGTGCAAACGCTCGAGTACATTCGGTTTACTTTTACCCGCGTAACGATAACAACCGAATAATTCACCGCCCATGTGGTGTAAATCCAAGTAAAGTATTTAGAAGAGATGACCTATATGCATGATTTTAGCATAATCTGTGACGAAGCGAACTCAATTCAATGCAATCCGAGAATCAAATAAATGATACAACCCAAGAGGACTATTAGACAAATATTAATCGATTAATTTTGCATAATATATAAAGAACATTCTGTGTATAATACTTTCCTTTCTCAAACTCACTATAAAAGTCACTCTATATAAATGGAACCAAAAGTGGTCCTGTAAAATCCTGAAATTCTATATATATTATATAATATATTATATATATATATACATATACATGTATATATATTTCCATTTATATGATATAGTGAGAAATAAAATGAGTCTGATGGAAGATTTCTTTCTCCAAACGATTAAATTTAATTCACTTCAAGACTATAGTTTCGCCTTTCCGCTCTTCAGGTGAAATAATTGTTTACAACTGGATAAAAACAGAATGGAATGCGCCGTCAAAATAGGTTTAAATCGCTGTACGCGTGTTGGGTTGAAGGGATATGCGTACGTATGCGTATGTGTGCGCTGTTGGTATGTTTGAGCATGTTTCTTAAGTCCGATTAACCTAATTTGTTGAACAGAAATGAACACAAGCGCGCGTGGACTGCGTGAGTCAGGAGGAGGGACATTTGCACCTCGTTGGACGTGCCGTATTGGTCAAATTATTCAATGACCTCCGCGCGTAGCCTGCTGCGCTTACATGAGTGTTCCGTATCTTCTGTCCATGTAATTTTCAATCACAACTGTTAATTAAAGATGAACATGTGGAAATTTGTACTTGATGTGTTGGCGTGCGTGCGTGTGGTGTATGTGTGTGTGAATTTTCGTTCGATGTGTGTGGGTGTGGTCTGTGCGTGCGTGTGTTGTGAGGTGATGTGTGGGGATGTGTATGTGTATGCTGTCGGTGTGTGTGATTGAGTATATTTGAGGAAAGGGGATTTGTGAAAATAGTAAGTGTTTTTGGGTATATGTGGTTGTGTGCAGTGTTATGAGGTGCGCATGTTGTGGTGTATTTGTGTGCGTGTGTGCGCGATTACGGGATTTGGTGTGATTGTATGGAGTGTGTTTGTACAGTGTGTTGTATGCGAGTGTGGGGGCGGTGTGTGTTTACGCGCGTGTAAATGCACGTAAACAGGCGTTCCATGTATGTGTAAGGGGAAGGTGTGTATATGTGACGTGTGTGTATATATGTGTTTTGTAAAGCACCTGCAAACCGCGGACACACATATGAGGAACCACCTTCTAACCGCGGACACACAGGAACCGGGGACCCGTCGCGGTTAGAATTATTGTGGTTTTCTTTTCGGTCGGTAGTGAATAATGCAATGCTTCAATTATTCTTCCACCATCTTTGATGTCCGCGATTGGACGTCGACATTCCGGTTGGTGAATGCAAGTTGGCGTGCATTAGTGTGCATGGTGATTATCACTCTGAATTTTAACTTCTAAATAGCGACCGCTACGGCAAATGCCTAACTATGAATGTCCCCAGTGGATTAGGAAAACTAAAAAAGGTCCGAGTTCTACCGTAGTAATAAACTCAAAGTCCCCGCATTTGCTTGTGTTGAAATTATGTTTGGTGGTGTGTGTGTGTGTTGTGTGTGTGTTTGCGTTTTTTTTGTGTGTGTGTGCTCGCGTTCGCGCGCTTTTTTGAGGAATGGTGTTTAGGATATATTAGGTGTTCTGTTGGGATTGGTATGTTTTTGTATGAAGAAGTGTTCTTTGATGTGATTCTGTTTGGTGTCATCTGTGTACATTTGGTACTATGTATTGTCAAGTTCCATCAGTAGTACTACCCCCATCTACCCCTACAGGATGGGGTTAGGTTCTGTTGGTTGTAACTTGATAAGGATATATTGTACATTGTCCAAACTAACCTTATTTGACTTGTGATTACATTACAAAGAATATGAACCCCTTTTCATGAAACTACAGCGTTTTTTAATATTGGATTCCCTGAGTAAGCCCCATTTACCTTTGACCTCTAAGAGCGTTTTTACGCTTGCACCTCCCTCCGTATACCTCGGACAGACCCCCCCCACCCCCGCAACCCCACACCACCAACAACCTCGCACACCACACAATCTACTTTCAACATCCTTGTTGCAACACAACCACAAAACCAAAGTGATATGCATTTCACACAATTGGATCCACTTTCAATTTTGACTCCGTAAGTATTGCGACCCCTATTAGTATGGGGCGGCGTGTTGATGGTTTGAGATTTGTTGGCTTTTTGCGACAATTGGAATTTGGGTCTTAAAATGTAGAGAATGGTCTAGGGAATCCAAATCAAATGTACCATTTTTTTTTATCACTTCCGTTGGCGGCCATCTTGGTTTTAAAAATGGCTGCCATTTTCAACATATTTTCCTATATTGGACTTCTGAGAACATAGAAGGCTTCAATTTGTGGCAATACAAATGTTTGTGATGTCAAGGAATACAATTATCACATCCAGAAAGTCGCAGATTATTTACTTCAGGATGGTCATCTGAATTTCAAAATGGCCGCCATTTTCAATATATTTTGCCTCTCTATCTGCATCTGCATCAAACATAGAAGGCTCAAGCTGGTGGCAAAAACCCATGTTTGTGATATCAAGTGGAATGCAGATATGACACCAAAAAAATCACAGATTGTAACTTCAGAAGCCATCTTGAATTTCAAAATGGCCGCCAGTTTTAAAATATTACATTCGCCCAATATCTGGCGGAATCCTGAGGACATGGAACGCTCCAATTGGTGACAATACCCAGTTTGTGATGTCAGGCACAACAGAATATTACATCCAAAAAGTCGCCAGTTGTTTCCTTCTGGCGGCTATCTTGTTATTGAATTTCAAAATAGCGCCATTTTAAAGTATACTTCGTCAATAGCTGGAGTTCTGGCCACCAAATTGGTGGGCAATACTCACTTTGTGAGTTAGGAAAATAATATTTACCTCCATAGAGTCGCAGATTGTTTCCTTATGACAGCCATCGTTAATTTCAAAGGGACACTATTTTTTACATATACTTTGCCAATACTCTGGCATTATGATCAAAATAGCTCAAATGCTCCTTACTAATCAGTTATACATCCTATTGCACCAGAGTCAGTTAAACATGGATTCTGGGAGAGCCATTAGATCTGGGTGTTATAATAAGTTGTGTTTACGGTTTCAATGGTAGTGCTTGTCCATAGGTCCAGGGCAATTTAAAGTCAATTCCAATCTATCTTGCGCCGCAGCCGAGAGATGCTGTTCACTGTTGCGCAAATGTCCCTGTCAGTCATTAAGTGGGGATGTCAAGAGGATCCTGCAGCATGTCTCGAGCAATCATCAATGAGTTAAAAAGGGGCGACGACCCTGTTGGGCATGGTACCCTCCAACAGGTTTGTCCGAGGACTACTTGATCATCGCACGATTAACAGTGACCGGCAATCGTGCTCGGCGTTGGCAACAGAAGATGAATTTGAAGGGATATCTCCACATATCTGTGCTTGGTTATGCTCAGCCATGATATTGTTTGTACTCGGCAATAGAAGCCTGGTGTAGGTGCCATTCAGTCTCATGTAGTTCTTTTTCAAGGCAGGTCTACAGATCCATATAACAGGATACTTCTCTTCACATTCTCTATTTGAAACTTCAGCTTGGTTTTGAATTGAATACCAAGATTGCCCATAAGGTGTGTAGTTTATTGCAGCATTCTAAGCTTGTCCTTTGCATGTGACAGGAAGTCTTCTTGCTGTCGGCAAAATAGGACCCCAGGTACTTTAGGTCCGCACCTCTTGAGTTGGGTACGGCCGTATGTAGTGCAGATAGGTCGATGGTTATCTTCCTCATTGATGACGGTCATATATTCCGTCTTCTTGGCATTTAGATGAGGCCGGACCTTTGTCTGCAGCATTCTCAAGTATGTTAGTAGATCGTGTGACACCACATACAGATCGGGCTGTTCTGTAGAGCTAGATATCTGCCTAATTCAAGGTTGTGAGATGAGACTTTGGTAAAGTCTAGAACGCTTGGGTTTGATGGTGAGTCCCTTGCCATTGCATTGATGTCAAAACTGTCTGCGGATGTAATCAACCACCGATTACAAAGAGATAGGGAGCAAGGGTGTCTCCTTGGAGGATTTCAGCAGTTGTTAGGAAATCCTTGTGGGCCCATGCCTTGTCTGCACCAAAGCTAGATGGGTTATACATGATGGCAATTGCTTTGACAGTCTCGTCTGTAAGGTAAGAATGGTTAAGGAATTGCGTAAGATATGCAGCATTAATTCTGTTGAACACTGTCAAAAGCCTTAAATCTGACAAAACACAATGAAGCCTTTCTCTTGGGAATTCTCAACTCTTCTATGATCTTCTGAGGGCAAGTATCTGAGGTAATGTTGGTCTGCCTTTACGAAAACCATTTGTTCGTCTGCTGAGAATGAAGATTTAATGTGAGAAACGTGCTATTGGAGCAATTGAGTTGTAGATCTTAGAGGCCAGTGGTGACAATGTGATTCCTCTGTAGTTTTTTGAGTTGTTGGAGGTCACCTTTACTTGTGGAGAGCACGTGTGGTCCTGTGGATAAGCGCAGGGCTCGTGACGCGTTAGGTCGTGAGTTCGCGCCCAGCCGTGGCCAGCGTGTTGTGCAGTGGGTTAAGACACTTTATCTCGCCTTGTCTCACTTCAACCCAAGGTGTAAATGGGGAGCTGTTAGGGGTTAGTCATACTGTGCGCCGTTATAAGTGGCTGCCGAAATTTTCAATATGTGAAAATGTTGATTATCCTAGTGACGCCAGAATAAATGTAAAGCGCTTTGGACACTTAATTGTATAAAGAGCTATATAACAATGAATTTATTTATTTAGAGGAGTGTGAACATGTAATATAATAAAGCAGCTGTTTGTTTCCCATGTAGGTTGTGTTACAATCCAACAGTAGATCATGAAAACGTGGATTCGTCCAGCTTACTGCAGGAATGTTGTAGGGACCATGCGTCTTGGTGTTGTTAAGTTTCTTCAGGCAAATCAGAAGCTCATTTATAGTAAAAGTCCAGTCTTGATATGAAGGGCGTATGCTATCTTGTGATTGAAGAACGGTTCATCAAGGTTAGTGTTATTCTGAACTGGTTTGCCAAAGGAGAGAAACTAACGTGATGAAACCATTTGTTGTCAAGGCCTCATCGGTGTTTCACCTTTGAGTCTTATAGAGGGTAACTTTCTTACAGTCAGTCCCTCACTGCATCCCAGGAGCAAGCATTATTGTTATTGAGATTTTAGGGTGTCAAGTGCTTCAGCCTTGGACTTAACATGCTCCTCAGCACCATGGTGTAAGCATCATCAAGTGCAGGCTTAGCAGCATCAAGGTCTGCCTGCAGCTTCTGGTGGATTTAGTATGGTGCTTCTTGGCTACCAGCTTCATTTTTTCTTTGGCGTTGATGACTTTGTTCATGTTGAGCAAAGGACAGTAGTCTTCTTCTTTCTTCTAGGTAGCATCTCAGTTGTTTTTGCAATTCTTTGTCGGCTAAAGTGACGGCTTCATATACTTTGCTGGGATTATAATCTTCGAGCTCATCAAGAAGAGTGTTGAACATGTTATGTTACTGCTACAGTATATACTGCTCACAGAGCGTTGTATCTCCCACTACCCTCTCCAGTCAATTGTTTTCATGGGATATCTAGGAGGGGGTTTACTCTGACGGTACCTTAGCCTGCTCCTGCAAGAGACAATTCTATGATAGACTTAAAGCTTCAAAAGTGGTGTAGGCTTTTGAGTTCTTAATGCTGTTAATCCACCCTCTCTGACCAGATGTATCCAGCTCGACAAGTTCTCCATTTTGGCGACGGTATGTCCACAATCTACTTGCTTGATTTTGGATTTGTGTCCATTGGGCAACCAGGCTAAACCGTTTCAACACCGATTCCCTCGCACCCACCCCACCGTCTACTGTCACCCCGCCTCTGACGCTAACAGCGCGTCCCCGGCCCAAGTCGAAGTCACCGCAATCTCCAGGGATGCACAAAGATTACGGGCTGGAACTGCACGGTGGCATTGGACCATCCATGTGTAAAAGTGAGAGACAGTTTTCATCTGATGGTAGCATTAAATTACTGTTGTTTCAGGATTACCCATTAGTGGAAGCTTCAGGATGCGCTCTAACAGTTTGACGAGGCTGGCATATTAACTTGATAGTCTTTGGTGAGAAAAGAACCCCCACACCTCCTGTAGCTTCTTTTTCATATTCTTCCAGGCGGATGCTGTAAAAAGTGCATAGCCATGGAATTTCCTGTAGTATATGTTGCTGTGTTCACAATGCGGTGTGTCAGATGAACCACAATATCATACAGTTGTGCTTCATGTACAAGTTCGTTCTCTGTGGCTTTTTGTGAATTTGTGTCTGGACGTTGTATGTGCTGATGATGAAAGCATCCTTACGTTTAACAAAGTTGTCCATGCATCTTTTGTCATATCAGGGATTGACCTTTCAGTAGGCTTTAGGAACAACCTATCATCCGAATTGGTAGAGATCAATGTTGACTCAGGAAGCAGACTTAAAATCCGGGGCTTTAACCCTGGTTGCTATGTTGTAAACAATTCAGCTTGTAAATAGCTAAATGAAGCTGCGATTCGTCCAGGTCTCCAGCACCCTTTTCTGCTGGGGATTGTCCCTTAGCCTTTCACTTTGACACTTAGCCTGGTTCCAGGCGTCTAGCAACTTCATTCTTGGTCACACTCGATACAAATAATGTCATAGATCACATTAGGCAGAATCCATGCGAGTAGTGGGGTCATATTCCTCCCTCTAAAACTAAAGAAATAGCAATACCATGGCAAAAATAATTTTATCAAGCACCTAATATGATGGCTCTAATTCCACCGGGCCTATGTTCCACGCTTGCAGCCTTCGAATAGCAAAGTCACTAAAAGTTCAACTCAGGCATAGCGCCTTGTTCTATCTGTACGCTTTTTTTCCTTCTGGAATTTGCAAAAAAAATTGATAGGATTTCATACAGGAAGATTAAAACCACAAAGCAATTAAAACAAGGCTGTCGCCCTGATAAGCATAGCCACTGCACCTGCCCACAATAGGTATTTGTGGTTTTATACCCATACTAGTAGGCCTCCAAGATCCAATGTGCACATAGACCACCATGATATAAAAAAAAAACCATTTATTTTTTTTATTGAATCTTTCAATCTCTAGACAGGGTAGCCCCTTCATTGCTAAAGCACTGATTTCCAAACCGTGCAAACAAACACATGTTCAAAATATTGAGAATAATGTCAATAAAAAAATTACAAGTTGTCATTCTTTAGGCAGACGCCCCTTGAACAGGCTAGGTGCACCTGCCACAACTCAAATATCAATAACCAATGGAGCCTTTTAGGTTTGCTTCAGATATTGGGCGAAGTATATTTTAAAAATGGCATCCATTTTGAACTTCAGATGGCCACCTGATGGTAAACATCTATGACTTTCGATGTACACTCAATTGCGTTCCTTGAAACATCACCCACCATGGGTATTGCCACCAAATGGAAACCATTTATGTTGCTCAGCAGTCTAAATATGGCGAAGTATATTATTAAAAATGGCGGCCATTTGAAAATTCAGATGGGCCGCGAAAGGAAAACAATCTGTGACTTTTCGGATGTAATATTTTGTGTTCCTTTGAATACCCACAAACATGGGTATTGCCGCCAACTTGAGCTTCTACGTTGCTCAGAAAAGTGCAGAATAGAGCAAAATATGTTGAAAATGGCGGCCATCTGGAAAAACAAGAATAGTCGCATGAAGGAAACAATCTGCGACTTTATTGAAGTGGACAATTGTGTTCCTTGACATCTTAAAAGCTGGTATTGCCAACAATTTGACCGTCTATGTGCGCAAATTCCAGATTATAGAGCAAAATATGTTAAAAATGGCGGGCCATTTTGAAATCCAAGATGGCCGCCAAACGGAAAGGGATAAAAAATGGTTACAATTTGATTTGGTTTCTGGGACCATTATCTACATTTTAAGACCAAAAATTCCAATTGTAGAAAAAAAGCCAAACAAAGACACATGTCCCTTTACTATATCGTGCTGTAAGATATCCATTCAGATGGCCATCATACATTTCGTGTACGTCATAGTGTTAAGAACCGTATCAGGAGCTTCCCCCAGGTGATACCCATAAAGCATACTTTGGATAGTCCAGCTCATCCACTATAATCTCTATACCTAGTGTAGGTAATACGAAGAAAAAAAAGTAAAACCATGCACATTAACACACACATCTGAAAAGTGCATTTCCTTAGGTTCCGACATCGAAAAAAATGTTTTCAAAATGACACATTTGAAAATTGTACCACTTTTCATTTTATTCACGAATTTTACTGTTTAGTTGTCTTTAGACAATACACTTCTCCAAGCACATTGTTTTGTTTCATGCTTCTTTTGTTCTTGAGCCAAAGGTCAGTTCTGATATTGAAAAGTTATTAAATTATTAAAATTTTCTTGCTGCGCGCTGCTCTTGCTTGAACTTTTCGAGCGGTTGTGTCCCAATTTTAAAGGCAAATAAGGCACTATCAGTGAGTTGATTTGCTAAATCATCAAAATCAGATTTTTGGCAGTTCTTGGCAAAACCTACACGTAATGGTTTACTGTCCGGACGAATCACTTAACTAAACCGTAATTGAATGGCGATTGATATCTTTTGAACATTTTGATTTCTCTTTTTGTCAAACTTCAGTTGGAAAATATAACTTAAGAGGAAATATAGAATTATCCTTCGAAGTTTAGCTATTGCTGCAAATTCGAAATATTTTTAATCTCTCGGTGAATCATGTTAGTATGACGTCATGATAAAAACTTGAAATATCTAATTTCAAACCGTTTATGTACTTTTATATTTATATAACACATAAAACTATTAAAAACTGTAGAAAAATTGGTAGTAGTCTAGCAATATTCAAGATAGTCCCATCGAATCCAATATCTAGACGTTTAAATCCCTCATGGAAAGATAAACTACGTATTTGTCTTCAAAATAACTGAATATGATATCTTAGACAAAACGCTGGTTATATCCAAAGATAAGTACATTGTGAGAGATGTAAATCAGACAAATGCTTTTTTTTTCTCTTTCTTCTTAAAAGGTAAGCAATTCCATTCACAAAATGAGAATAGTTAAATTTCCTTCCTTACAAATATTTTTGATAAAGTAATATTACAACTTAGAAAAACCTCGCCCAGTCTATGCGTATTATATTACATTTAACAAACCCCTGACGTGCGTAAAAGATACCCATAATGGAAGATGATGCGTGTATTATGGAAATAGTACTTGGTGGCTGTTAATTGGTTGGAAGATAACCCTTTTTTACCATTTCATGATAAAAAAACAAGCGTATTTCTTTTATATTTCCCCCTGATATTTCTATGCGTCTCTCGCGGTTTCTCTCTATAATTATAATTATATGTACCTCATTTTAAAGTGTTCTATATAATTAATAGAAAACAGGTTCTGGAGGGTTAAATTTTTATTACAGGTGGTAAGTGTTTTTCTTTTGCATTTTCATTTTTTTATTTCTTGGAAAAACGAATTAAAAGTAATAAAATAGAATAAAACATTTTTAACTAGGCAAGCAGCCAAACATATAGCTTGTTCAAGGCGTCTCTCTAAGAACTGACAAACTTGCTAATTTTTTATGACATTTATTTCTCAATTATTTCGAACATTGCTGTGTTTGCAGGTTTGAAATCAGTGCTTTGCATTGAAGGGGCCCTACCCTGTCTAGAGAAAGATTCAATTAAAAAAATAAAGTGGTATACTCCTTGGTGGTTTTGTGCACATTGGATCTTGGAGTAATAGTCTGGGTATAAAACAACAACTAACTATTGTGGTCAGGTTGCAGTGGCTAGCTACTCAGGGCGACAGCCTTGTTTTAATTGCTTTGTGGGTTTTAATCTCCCTGTATGAAACTCCTATCATTTTTTTTGGCCAAAGCGAAAAAAGCTTACAGATTTAGACACAAGGGCGCTCTCGCCTGAGTGGAATTTATTGAACTGCTATTCGAAGGTGCAAGCATGGAACAGGCAAGGGCGAGTAGAGCCATCAAAATAGGCGCTTGATAAAATTATTTTTTGCCATGGTATTGCATTCTTAGTTTTAGAGAGGGGAATATGCTCCACTCCTTGCATGAATTCTGCCTAATGTGATCTATGACATTATTTGTATCAACGTGGTGAACATGAATGAAGTTGCTAGAGCCCCTCGAACAAGGTTACCCAAACACTATAGACAAATGAAGGACTAAAGCAAGCACAACGAAAACTTTCATATTGAAGTAGTCTTTTGTCAAAGACGACCTCAAAGTCGGATGCCGGAGGCAGCGTGTCAAGGCGAAACCTTTCGGGCGCGAAAATCAGGAAAGGCATGCGCAAGAGACTCACAGTAGAGGTGCTATACCATATCGTTTACAGGGGCCTGTAGGAAATAAAAAAGTAAAGCGCAAACGCTTGATGAAAGGGCTAATATTAAGGCTTTAGAAAATTGTCACTGATCTCTGTAACACTTGGTTTGTTACACAACGTAAACTGGATTTAGATAAGAAGCAACCGGCGGACATCTTGTATATCAATACAATAGCTTCTAGTTGTTATCTGGGTAATATTGGTATATCCATACCATCGCATTCTAGTTGTATCTGGGTTACCCGTTTCAAGGACATGCCATTAAGCGCGTCTTTCCACGGCATCTGTGTTCCATTTCTTTGGTTGGTTATTGGGTTTGGGTTTAGCACTAGCTCAGTGTCACTGCTGCAAATTGTCCCAAAATATTGACTGCCGATATTCGTGCCACTAGTAAAATATACCATTCGGTCAAATTTGACCGTTCAAATTTGATCTCATGGATTTATTTGTTTACTATCACACTCTAAAGTGCGATAGTAAAAAATTTGAGAAACCAGAGATGCCATTATTTATTAGTAGATTCAAAAGTAAGTGAGAATTCTGAATTTTTCATGGGGTGTGATGTCGATATGGGTTCAATCCTTGGCAATGTGGAGACTAGGCCTTGTTGCCATTAAAACAAATTGTGTCCATGGTACAAAGCTGCTGCACATAATCGCTTACTGGAAACGGATGTATTCAGTTCTACATGGTCTGTTATGATAGAAGGACTTATGCCATGGTGGCTGGGATGTCAAATCCGTTTTGAGTTAATCGTAATAACAAGGTTGTCCATTTTGAGGCCAATATAAATCAGTTGTGTATTGTGCGTTGATATAAGAAAGCATTATTTCTCTAATGCTGTTAAAAGGAATGATATTTTGCAGTGTAACAGGTGGTAAGTTATGTTCAAATAAAACATTAATGAAATAATTGTGAGGTTTTTCATCCTGATACTT
>JAMKCH010010018.1:0-40605 GCA_023653785.1 Ophioderma brevispina
TCGACTAAGATGATATGCGAAATGGATATTCGGTTTCAGACTTAAGAGCTAATCTTCTTTTAATTTTGTAATATAGAGTACCATAACCGTATTCTTAAAAAGATCTGAAGCTTTTTAAGAGAGAAACTGTCTGATCATTTTTCGTGTGGAATTTGTCCAAACAAACCTCTATTTGACAATTTGGGGCCAGTCTTGACGTATCAACGTTACTCGAAAATAAGTAACTTTTTCCCAACTTCGAGTTTGAACCTCGAAAACGGAAAAATTTGCCAAATTTTCGAGTCTGGTAATATTCCTTTCAATCAGACAGAGTTTTAATTTCTTTTTTGTAAGTGATGCCTTCCCTTAAAACAAATCGCCTAAGATGCTATGTCGGAAATGGATATTCGGTTTCAGACTTAAGCGCTATGCTTCTTTTAATTTTTCATATAGGCTACAAGACCGTGCTCTTAAAAAGATATAAGCTTTTAAAGAAACGTCTGAGCATTTGTTTGGGTGTAATTTTTCCAAACAAACCTCTATTTGACAAATTTGAGGCCAGTCTTTACTTAAAAACGTGACTCGAAAATTAGTAAATTTTTCCCAACTTAGAGTTTGAAACTCGAAAAAAAGGAAAAACATTACAATTTTCGAGTCTGGTAATATTCCTTAAATCAAACAAGATTTTTAATTTTCTTTTTTGTACGTGATGCCTTCCCTTAAACAAAAATCGACTAAGATGATCGCGAAATGGATATCGGTTTAAGGGGCTGCTTCTTTTGTCAATATAGAGTACACAAGACCGTACCCTAAAAAGATTATAAGCTTTTTAATAGAGAAACTGTCTGATCCATTTGTTTGTGTGTAATTTGTCCAAACAAACCTTCTATTTGACAAATTTGAGGCCACGTCTTAGACTTATAAACGTGACTCGAAAATGAATAAATTTTTTTCCCCACTTCTATTTGAAACTCGAAAAGCGGGAACAAATTACCAATTTTCGAGTCTGGAAATTTCCTTTAAATCAGACCGTTTTGAATTTTCTTTTTTGTTACTGTATGCCTTCACCTTAAAACACATCGACTAAGAATATGCCCTAAATGGATATCGGTTTCAGACTTACGAGGGGCTTGCTTTTCTTTGCCAAGATAGAAGCCTACAGACCGTGCCCTTAAAAAGTAAAGCTTTTTAAGAGAAACTGTCTGAGCCAGATTTTTGTTTGTGTGTTAAATTTTCCAAACAAAACCTTTATTTGACAAATTTGAGGCCATTTCCTTTGACTTATAACGTTACTCAAAATACGTAATTTTTTCCCAACTCGAGTTTAAAGAAACCGAAAACGGGGAAAAAAATTACCAATTTTCAATCTGGCTATAAATATTCCGTTAAATCAACACAGATTTTAGATTTTCTGTTTTGTCGTAATGCCTTCCCCTAAAAACAAATCGACTAAAATGATATGCGAAATGGATAGTTGCGGATTCACCAAGACTTTTTTAAGGGCGCTTGCTTCTTTTGTCAATATAGGAGTACAAGACCGATCCTTAAAAAGACGATGAGCTTTTTAAGAGAGAAACTGTCTGATTCCTTTGTTTGTGTGTAATTTGTCCAAACAACCTCTATTTTGAACAAAATTTTGAGGCCCACGGCTTAGACTTCTAAACGTGACTCGAAAATAAGTAACTTTTTCCCAACTTCGAGTTTGAAACTCGAAAACGGGGACACAAATACCAATTTTCGAGTCTGTTAAATAGTCCTTTATCATACATATTTTTTTGAATTTTCTTTTTTGTACGTGATGCCTTCCTATAAAAACAAATCGACTAAGATGATATGCGAAATGGATATTCGGTTTCAGACTTAAGGGGCTTTGCTTCTGTTGGTCAATTAGGAGTACAAGACCGTACCTTAAAGATATGAGCTTGTTAATAGAGAAACCTGTCTGATCCATTTCTTGTGTGGTAATTTGTCCAAACAAACCTATATTTGACACATTGAGGCCACGTCTTTGACTTATAAACGTGACTCGAAAATAATTACCTTTTTCCCAACTTCTTTCCAACTTCGAGTTTGAAACTCCCCGAAAACGGGGAAAAATTACCAATTTTCGAGTCTTGAAATATTCCCTTTAAACATCAGACAGAATTTGAATTTTCTTTTTTGAACGTGTAGGCTTCCCTAAAACAAATCAACTAAGATTATATGCGAAATGGATACTCGGTTTCAGACTTAAGAGCTATTCTTCCGAATTTTGTCCAATATAGGCCGACAGACCGTGCCTTAAAAGATAAGCTTTTTTAAGAGAGAGACTGTCTGAGCCATTTGTGTGTAATTTTGTCCAAACAAACCCTATTGACAAAATTTGAGGCCATGTCTTGACGTATAAACGTGACTCGAAAATGAGTAATTTTTTTTATATTTATTATTGTTTCTATTTTGAAACTCGAAAACGGAAAAAAATTAACCAATTTTCGATTCTGGTAAATATTCCTTTTCAATCAAACGATTTTTGATTTTCTTTTTTGTACGTGATGCCTTCCCTTAAAACAAATCGACTACGATGATTGCGAAATGGATAGTCTGTTTCAATCGTTTAAGGTTTGTGATTAATATCAGCCATTTGGCAACAAATCTCTGACCAATTTTGAGGCAGCTCTTTCGAGTTATAGGCCTAAACGTGACTCGATACTCGAAATTTGAAACTCAAACCGTAAAATTGAAACTCGAAATGTGAAACTCGAACCTCCAAATTTGAACTCGAAACTCGAAATTACAACTCGAAACTCTGACTATGAAATATAGAACTCGAAATTCGACACTCGAAACCTCGAACTCGAAGATAGCAACACATGAAACTGGCAACCACTCACTCATGACAGGTTTATGGAGAAATAACGTCTGCATTGAAAATTCATCCATTAGTAACATTTTTCGCCGTTGGATGAAAACAAACGTATTCTAATGCCCACATACTCCTAATTTCATTTTGTCCTAATTAACCATTTTCTACTAATTAACCAATTTCGTCCTAATCACCACATCGGGCTCTACCATTTCGATAAATGCCCAGTTGGTCATAATTCACTACGTTTGTCTACACCAGTTCGTCTAAATGGCCATTTCGTCTACTACCCATTTGGTAGAATCATCAGTTGTCTAAAAACCATTTCGTCTAATGCCATTTCGTCTACTCCCCCTTTTGTCTAATCACCGAGATTTTGTCTAAAACCCTTTCGTCTAATGTCATTTCGTCTACTGACCACTTGGTCTAATGAGACCAGATTGTCTAAAACCATTTCGACTAATCCATTTCGTCTAATGCCCCTTTCGTCTACTCCCCATTTTGTCTAATTCATGTATAAACAGAGGGCACCATATTAACATATAATAACAAACACGAAATGACATGCTTGCACATTATTATTTCCGAATTTCAGAACCACCTTTTATAATCGTACCCAGCTTTTCTAAACATTGCACCATCTCACACATTTCAAGCATTTTGTGATACTTGGCTAAGTTGACTTTCATAATTTTATGCTTGTCAAAATTCTGTGCAGAACGCATTGTTGCAATGTGCATGTTAAAAATGTATAATTTTGGTGTGTGATGCATTTCTTTTTCTTTCGTCTTATCATCGTTACCCTAAATAAATCAGCATATAACACACAGAATTCGAGATCTACTGCTGTTTGGCAAAAATGGTTAGAACTAATATTGAAGACCTTTTTCTGAAAACAGCTTTTTTCTAAGCTAATAATGATAAAAGAAATACAAAAATTATACAAAATATTAATCTGAAAGCCTATACTTTCAGTTGATCATGGCCCTGAAAAATGTTTTTTGGGTGGGCAATCTCTGACAAAATAGAAATTTTTACGGACACCTCGTAGTACATCTCGTTCTGCTTCCAAATATTCAGGTACCTGTAGTTTCAATGCATAACAGACTGTGCGCATTATAGGCCAAGAAAAAACAAAACAAAACCACAATAATAACAAAAAAAAACAAACAAGTTTTGTCTCAGCAGGACGGCGGCGATTGCTTAACATTGTTGTTTCGCGCATTAAGTATTTCATTATTATTATTTAGATTTTACTCAATTGGAAAATCTTTAAAAAAAAAAAAAACACTCAAAAGGAGGAAAGTTTATCGGCCGAAAAAAAATTAAAATGGTCCAAATGCAATAAAATTTTTTCCCCTAATCTTTAAAATAATTGTCATGTCCTCGTCTTGTCTTGTCCGTTTTGTTGTGTCTGTCTTGTCTGTTTTGTTGTGGCTTGTCTTGTCTAATCTTGTCCCGTCCTGTCTAGTAATCCAATCTTAATTGTAACTCTCTGTATATTGAAAGGTGGGGCCATGCTCAAGTCCATCCGACTTATTATGACTCTCCTTGCATTTTCATTTAATGTCTTTAGGCCTACAAATTCAGTTAAAACACCATTTATCTCTTTATTTTCTGTAATGATTTCATCCTATGTAATTTATGACTGAATGAAGATGCTAATAAAACTTATTTGAATTGAATTGAATTGAAATTTCGCGTTGCTATATCATTAAACCTCCTGCATTAAAACTATAAATTAATCTTTCAAATTTTAACCACATTGTGTGAACTTAAGTACTTGGGTATATCGTGTTTATAAACTTTTAGTTTTTGGCCAGCTCATGTTCCTCTTCCAACCAAAACCTCACAGTGTATTAAATTGACAAATTGTGAGCACTGCGAGATGCGGGGGGGGGGGGGGGGGGGTGTGGGGGGGGGGGATCACCATATGAATGGATATGGGTGTAAAGCTGGCGCTTCAAAACCCGGCATTTTCGGTGACGCTGAATCAAAATATAGGGGTCTTTGGGTGAGAGACCGCCAAAATGCCCGAAATAATGGGTTTTCGGGTGACAATTTGCAAAATTTTTCTAAAAATTTACAAATTTCAACCCAAATTGTGGTCTTTAAGTGAAAATATTCCCCAAAATAGGGGTCTTCGGGTGAGGGTGTGGTAAAGTTTTAAAAAATTTAAATGTGTCTTTTGTGACATTTGGTCCAAATATATGAGGTCTTTATGTGACAAGTCGATGCCTGAAAAAGTGGGTCTTAACAGCCTTACATGTATGCGCGTCACCTCCAAGATGGTAGTGACCCCTCCCCCCCCCCCGTGAGACATTGAACTAAATTACTTATGCATGGAACAAGATATCACACATCTCTGGGACACACATGTTGTCCAGTTGCTACGACCGTCTTTTTCTTTTAAACAAATTTCCGTACATTGACTAGGGTGTAAAAAACCGCACATATGGAAAAAGTATGTTTTTTTTCTAACCCTAAAATTGTGACTATACGTACTTATTTATGTTAATCCTCAAATATAACCAGAGAGACAAAAACCATCATACATATTTGTAAAGGTCAAGCAAATCAGACAATAAAAGGCTTGTATTTTTTTATATATGCACGCATACATTGCTTACCTGTTTCGGGTAGCAAAGACTGACAAAAATAATTGTTTAGGGTATGTTCCTTAGTCCGGCGAAACACTCGTTTAGGGTGCATTTTTGTAAGTCCGTGTTTCACGCAATCATATCCACTTTTGAAAAGTGCCCCCCCCCGGGAACAAATTTACATTTTGAAACTAAGCAATTATATCACCGGTGTCAACTGAGATATATTCCCCCAAGAATAGGCCGGGAATTGTGGTTCCTAGGGATAATCGTCCTTCCGAAAAAAAAAAAAAGGACGCTCTGGCCCTAGGAATAGTCGCCCTTGTTTATTTTAGTTTTAAAAATAGGCCTATCTCCTAATTACATCTCTCAGTTGTTCCATTGTGTATCATTTCTTTCTAGAGTATTTACAAACCACACATAACCCTTAACGCATTTTCCAACAACATGGCATTTTTCCATAATTTTTACCCTTATTTTTCCAAAACCCATGCGCATAATTGGACTTTCGCCTAGAAATACCCATTTTGGGGCCGATTCGTGGACTTTTATGATGTCATTGTGACGCCGTACTAGGTATGTTGGTACTTATTTGGGGTTATCAATGGAAAAAAAGACCATAACTATCCACTGGTATCAAAATCATAAGCCTCGAAATCCCAAAGGGAGGTGGTAACCACACTCCCGGTCACCCCAACCCCTTTGGTAAACCCATGTTTAAACAAAAAGGCTCGGTAGACAAGGATTAAGGTTCCTCAACAAACCAAAACGAGTTATTTAAAGGGACAAGCAGCGATTTGCTCATCCGAAACATCGAAAAAATCATCAAAATTCGTATTTTTGTTACTGGCATAGATGTACTAATATAACCTGCAAGTGGTTGACTTGAAATCCGTGTATTAAAGACAAGGCAGTACTTTTTATCTGATTCTGTAATTTCTATACGTGCGTATCTAAATTCCGACTTGAGATAAAAAAAAGCGTTTCCGTATGAATATCCCAGATTTACAGGCATAATATTGTGCACCATGACCTGTACAGTTTAACCTCAAACACAAATATTATTGATCTTTGTTTATTCTGTACTGGTGTAAACCACAATCAGCTGTTTAGTGTAGATTTTGAGTCGTCATCGACGTATGACTATTTGCGGGAGACGGTATGACAAATTTCCTCAAATACTTCGATTTTTGACTATTTGGTGTTTTTGTTCCTACATTTAAGTACTTATATGAAATTGTACATAGTTATCTTTGATTTATAAGCTAAAAAATGCATTTCCACATATTTTTGCTTCTCTCGCATTATCGCTGCTTATCCCTTTAACTGCTGTATAGCACCTTTTATGGTTCTGTTAGACACCTTTTTGGGGGTTCTCAGATTCTTATGAACCATTTTTGAAGATTTCATTCTTAAGGGTTCCATATAGGGCCTCCAGGGAAAAATTATAAGTCACATTTTTTTTCTTAGTGTGCAGCAACAGCATACAATTAAAAAATATTTTGAACTGATGAAATTAAAAATCTGTGGAACTTTTTAAAAAAAAAAAAAAAAAAAAAGACCATAACTATCCACTGGTATCAAAATCATAAGCATCGAAATCCCAAAGGGAGGTGGTAACCACACGCCCGGTCACCCCACCCCCTTGGTAAACCATGTTTAAACAAAAAGGCTCGGTAAGACATGGATTAAGGTTCTTCAACGAACCAAAACGAGTTATTTAACTGCTGTATAGCCCCTTTTATGGTTCTGTTAGAAATCTTTTTGGGGGTTCTCAGATTCTTATGAACCATTTTTGAAGATTTCATTCTTAAGGGTTCCATATAGGGCCTCCAGGGAAAAATTATAAGTCACATTTTTTTTCTTAGTGTGCAGCAACAGCATACAATTAAAAAATATTTTGAACTGATGAAATTAAAAATCTGTGGAACTTTTTGTATTTAAAGGTGCAACGAGAGATTTTGAGACACCCAAATACTGTGTCAAAATAGTAATTTCATATAGATTAGACACTGCATAGATTTGTTTATTATTTCAATGTAAAACATATGCTGACACCTTATATCTGAAATCTCTCACTGCACCTTTAAGTTTCTTTCTCTCTCTCTCTCTCTCTCTCTCTCTCTCTCTCTTTCTTTCTTTCTTTCTTTCGCTTGAATCTAATCAGACTGTCACTGACTAGTAATAATGAGTGAAATCTTGTTAGAATTCTTACCATTCCTCGGACTTGAACACAAATTCTTAAGAACCAGTAGTTTACCTACCACATGGACAATAATTCCTACAGATTAATAGTCCGTCCTCGTCGGACTTTGAAATCATTCCTAAGGATCTACCTTGAACCTGGACAATAGTTCCTCAAGACTTATAGTTCACCTATGAATTGGATACTAATTCCTAAGTACTTGTAGTCCAGCTGGAATCTACAATTATACCTAAGGACGATATTCACCTCTGCTCTGTCAGGATATTAATTTCTATAAAAAAAACCAAACCCATTCGGACCTTTTCTTCGACTTAGAAACTCAATCCTTTGAGGATGGACACTGCTTTGCGACATCAGTGCTCAGGCCAGGGTGTACTCGCATAAAAAGCCTGTTGTAGGGTGCCATGGTCCAGGTCTCCCTATATAACAGGATACCATCTACAACTTCAGCTTGGCTGAACTGGAAGATTACCAGATTGCCGTTATTCAGCTTGCTTTGAGTGACAGGAAGTCTTGCGGTGGGGCAGCTAGGACCCTTGGTACTTGAAGTCCTGACCTCTTTGAGTTGGGTACCGTCTGATATAGTGCAGATAGGTTGGTGAATAATCTCCTCATTGGCGGCCATATATTCCTTCTTTTTTGCGTTTTAGACTTAAATGGTTTTAGATCAACTGATCATTAGGCAACGCGATGGGTTGTAGGCAAAATGGGTTAGACTCAATGGTTATTAGACCAAATGGTCATTAGACGAAAATGGGTTTAGACAAAATGGGTTTAGACTAAATGTAAATTAGACCAACTGATCATTAGACGAATGGGTTTAGACCAAAATGGGTTTAGACTAAAGGGTTATTAGACCAACTGGTCATTAGACGAAAGGGTTTTAGACAAAATGGGTTAGACTAAAATGGTAATGAGACCAACTGGTTATTAGCACGAACGAAATGGGTTTAGACAAAATGGGTTTAGACTAAATGGTTATTAGACCTAATGGTCATTAGACAAATTGGGGTTGAGACAAAAGGGTTTAGAATAAATGGTAATTAGACCAACTGATCATTAGAAGAAATGGGTTTTGAACAAAATGGGTTTAGACTAAAATGGTATTATACCAACTGGTTATTAGGCTAAATGGGTGTAGGGACAAATGAATATTAGAACTAAGTGGAAATTAAACATATTGAATATTAGCCGAAATGGTTTTAGACAACATGGGGCCAATTAGACATCTGGTTATTAGTCAAGTACAATAGTAATAAGTGGTTAGTAGCCTAGTGGGCAATTGACCATCTCGATTTTAGACGGAAACGGTTTTTAGACCAAGTGGTTATGAGACGAAATGGAATTAGTATCGAAGTGATGATAGACCGTTCAAGATGTTCCTTTATGCACTGAACGTCTGTAACGTATTACATTCATAAAAAAAGCCCAATACATCTTGTCTTTTCATTGGATTTCAGGATGACATTGAAGGTTGTAGCAGTGGTGTAATAATTTAGTCCGCCTTGAAACAAGGTTTAAATCATCTACAGATTCCGAATCTAGAATAAGTATCCATCAAAAGCATTTGTGAGCTGCAAAGCATTCCGTTCAAAGCTTTGCCAAGTAGTTAAAGTGCTGAGACTGATGTTGCGCCAGGTCCTGTCATGTGGCCAGCTTTCAGAATGAATATTAGAAGTTTCAAACAAGGCAATACCGGGAGTCTTACAGATTGTGTCAGCAAGTTCCATCAAGCATGTTGCCATCCTGTTCACGCACAGAGGCCAGTTACTGTGGAGGCCAAGCAGTTGTTCTATATACTTGTTGGTGGGACAGCAACAAGGAAAAACTCAAAATTGCTCTTTGTTGTTTTGTTTTGTTCAGTTTTTTTGTTCTTTAAGGGTTTCATTCATTATGTGCAGAGAGTTCCTGGACGTGATTCTCTACAGTTTTGAACATAGGAAAGGGAAATGCCTGTATTCTCCTGTTTTAGTGGCGGTGTTCTGTGAACTAGGTTTGTTGTTACTTCTGTTAAGCAGTTCGTACGTGTCAGGCCAAATGGTATTTGGGCTCAATTGTTACAAGGTCCCTTAAGGAATCCTACCCAATATCTGGGTATCTTGTAGAACTCCTGACACCATCCTCATTTTTATCCAACGTCATGGTGTTCATATGCAAATTTATAGATAAGTTGAAAAAATATACAAGCGTTTGGACAGGTAGTTCAGTGGTTGACTTTTTCGGTTTGACCATCATCTTGTGTACGTTTTTTTGTATTACTACTATTATTTTATTTTTTACTTGATATTATATATATTTTTATTTGATTGAATTACCTTTCCCAAAATCCATTCTGTATCAATTGTGTTTGATCTTTGAACCAATGCTCTATTAACCTTTTAAAATTTTATTACATTTAAAAAAAATATTAATTTTATTTATTTATTATTTTTTTTTTAATTTTATTATTGTTGTTGTGGGTTGAGGAACAAATTACGATGGAATGCCGTGCGCCATTTGACATGATTTGAAGACATTGTTATCTATTTCCCAAGCCCCCTTGTCCCCACTGACAGGACTTGCTGAAAATCGGCAACCATCAACCTGGTACCAAACATTAACCATTGTATTGACCTATTGTTTCTAAATCTCGGCAAGCAATACTTCATGCTTTAATAGTAGTATTAAACTTCCACTCAAAAAAACAGCTTTTCCACAAGGATGTAACAAACAAACCACAAATATAAAGCTGGGGGGCTTTTAGTTTTGGTTTTAATATACTCTAAAATGACTAATAAGTCCTAAATTCAACCAAAAAATCGACTGTGGAATATGTGGAATAAGGGGGCAAAAGTTTGTACGGGGGACAAATTGTAATTGTTCGCATTAATACAGGTATAGTTCGACAGTATCTTCTTGATCTATAGTTTGATTACAATAGGCACATAACGTTCAAGGTCATCTGGATAAACTTTGTCAAATTTACTCCAATCTGGTTTTAAAACTGGGTTCATTTTCACCTACGATATAATAAATTGAATATCGATTCTTGTTGACAGTTCAATATAGATAGAGTTATAGTTAGGACCTAACATAGTCCCAGTCACATTTGCATTCTAATTATGCAACAAACAGATCATGATAATATGGTTGAATCCAGTATTATTTTGGGCTCCTATAGCAGCAGTAGACGAACACTTTGAATAATATTTAAACAAAAGGGGCGGGTAAATATCAAATTTTACCCCTTGTGACATTGACCTTATTTTGCTCTAACAGATAAAGATCTACTTCCAGATAGGGAAACTATATGTATTTAAGCCTTGAAAGGCGACGACATAGGATTTGGCTATTTCGACCCATTTCAATATTTTGACAATCTAGAAACCGTGCCCCATAATATTTATACTTTCTGATTTTAGTAAACTTTTGATATTGTTCTTAAAGGTTTTCCCAATACAATTCTGGAGAATAGAAATATTAGTTGCAATTAGTGTAAGTCATTATGGTTTCCTAATTTGACTGGCATATCAATAACCTGAAAATAATCGCAAGTAAATATTAATGTCTAATTAAATGCCAATTTATACATGAAACCTCAGTTACGATTGACTGGTGTTCATCATAATAACACGAGGGGTGTGGTTATGACATTATTATTGCAGTAAAAGTAGTCGTGGTGCTTCTCACATGCATTTTTCTCAAATAACCCAATGGGAGTGACCAATGGATATCACATTTTGATTTTGACACTTTGACACCAAGCTGATATGGTTATCAGCCACAAAAACTGGCCAATGGTATTGTATGACCGTTAATGACCCCAAATGACCTCTGCTTACCAATATTCAAATATTTTGATCATTTTAGCACTCGTACATGTCTCAAGCTAAATTTGCTACCAAACTTGATATGATTATGAAAGTAAATTATTTGTAAAATTACTACGAAAATATGTATAAAAAGGGCTGGCATATGACGTCATTATTTGTGGTCGAATTTTGGGCACCCCTTCTGAAATTGCTTTACATACACCAAGGAAGGTTTGTGCCAATTTTCATGCTTTTGTCCAGAGTGCACGATCTTGGTGAAAATTATGACTATCTACTTCAATAATAGGGAGGATTGTATTGTATTATACAGAGTGGTCAAAAAAAGTTTACACTTTTGCACTGCAAAGTTCTCAAAAGTGGGTAGACATATCAAAATAGTTTGAAGGTATTGATAACTACAATATCTGTTTGGAAACTGGTTGAAAACGGCATTGAAAACAACTTTAGCTGAAATGACAAAATTGCCGCCATCTAGAGAAAAAAGGTCAAAACCCAATTTGCACACACGTAAGTCTATGGCACTCTGTTGGTGATCACGAATTATATCCAAGATTGATACACACACATTGAACAATGCACTTGGTATTTAATAATAACCACAAAGGTAAGAATTAAGATGGGCTACCTCAAATTATTTCAAGTTTCTGTTATAAATTTAAAAATAAAACGGCTGCAATATTTCTTCTTTATGATCTTGTCCCAAACCATGCAAACTTCGAAAATGTACAAGCAGGGTCTCGATCAGTCATGGCAATTAAGAAAAACATGCATGTACCTTTCAATTTAAAATGCTTCCCCAATTGAAATCAACTTAATTATTATGTAAAGAGGCATTTCAATTTCAGTTTCACGGTTGAGATATTCTCTCATTCATTTTCAAACGGTAAACACTTCACACAAACGTGAAGGGTGTTCAGTAGTTTGTTATTAAGTGAGTAGACCTCTAGTTCACGCAATGGTATTGATTTCTGTTAACCATAAATGGTTGTCCCATAGACTTACGTGTGTGCAAAGTGGGTTTTGACTATTTTTCGCTACATGGCCGCCATTTTGTTATTTGAGCTTTGTTTTGAACGCCGTTTTCACCAGGTTATAACAAGATATTGTCATTAATAAATATCTTCAAAAATTTGTGATATGTAAACCCACTTTTGAGAAATTTGCAGATATAAAAGTGTAAACCTTTTTTTGAACCACACTGTATTCATTACTTGTAATTGTCAGACTTGTAAATGTGTGTTTTTCGTTAGGGGATTACCACGTCTGGCCTTTTTTGGCCTTTTGGTATTCTCCTCCATGTCAGACGACCATTTTAAACAACATAGAAATGTATCGTCATGTGAGTGCAATAAAGTCGTATCTACATTTTCATGATTTTACAGGAGAAGCATTTTTGAGTTTCATTCTTCTGTGACTTTTCAAATGAAAATAATTCTTACACAAGATTAAATATATTTTTTTAATATCTAATAAATATTTTATTTTCCAATTAAGTCGACTAATTAAGAAGTAATTAGCTAATCAAAATAACGTAACTACACACGATTTCCCGTGTCGTGCAACAAAGTCGTATCTACCAGTTACGACTTTGTTGCACTCAACAGAAATTCAATATTGAGTGCAACAAAGTCGTATCTACACCCAGATAGGCCTATTTAGCCTAATAGCTCTGCAATAAATTGAAATATATGTTAAATTTTGCGTATTCATTTACTTTTGTAAATTAAGTATTGAGCGAAATATTGAGTGGAAAAAGGTCGTAACTACATATTTTGATATGTTTTAAGGTTTTTTGTGCCCAAATTAGCATATATTAGCATAAATTTGGTAAAAAATGAAATTGCTCTTTTCACAAACAATTTTGGGAGATTTTTTACTTACACACCTTTTCAAAACCATCGCTTTACAATAGATAAAATATCGTATCTACATACTAGTTATCCCGTGTCGTGTAACAAAGTCGTATCTACCAGTTACGACTTTGTTGCACTCAACAGAAATTCAATTTTGAGTGCAACAAAGTCGTATCTACATCTAAATAGGCCTATTTAGCTTAATAACTCTGCAATAAATTGAGACTGTCACCTGAAATGTATATCAAATTAAGCGTAATGATCTACTTTTTGATATTATATAAATAACTCAATTTCGCCCAAAATGTCAGTTACGACTTTGTTGCACTCACGTGACGGTATTCCATACTGTGTTATGTGTCCTGATGTGAAATAAACATGAACCATATGTACATGTATGCACTTTGCTACATTATGCGAATATATTTAAAACATCATAATTACCCTGTTTGCGCCATTGTCGGGCAGGACCAATAATGCATTCACGATCCGGCCAACGGCAATAGCTGGGGGCCCGGCTCGTTTCCCCTACCCCGCGTATCACCCAATGCAACACGATTTGATATTGCCAAAACAAATTTTATGTGCAGTCAAGTTTGTTGCGTCACGCGCAGGGTAATTTAGATAACTCTTCTTGGTAATAGTTCCACTTCCAGTAATCCTTATAATACCCGATAGGAAAGTAATGAAGGGTTATTATTTGCCAAGTTTTGAAAGAACTGTGCCATCTATTGCAGAGGACTGTAATATGAAATATTAGACAATCTGTTAACGTCGCTGATTCATGTGATGAAGGCTTCACTATGGGTGGCGCGGAATGTACCGTGGGGCATTGGTGAAAAATTAGGAATAGCAGCATAGTAGTTGTGTTGTGGAAGCTTAGTCCACCAAATTGGTACGTGGGGGATTTGTATTGACCGTTGGGTTACGTTGCCCAAAGTTAGGCGCCAAATTATTGGCGTTGCGTTCTGAAGATGAATATGTCATTAAAGGTCTCCCAGAAGCCAAGCGTAAAGCTGATCAAGATATAATTACGAGCATCGTCACTAAGAGGCCTGCACCCACTAACAGTCCCCTCAGCACATAGTAAAATCTGAATCAAAATAATACAGCGCACCACTGAAGAGGCCATGCTGTCAATGTACTTGCCTGCAACTACTTTTTAGTTCGTTTTGCTCGCATATTTAAAGAGGGATTTATTGGCATAAATCTCTCGGCACATATATAATGGAAATACCCGTAATATGACGTACCAGATGGTTGTCATGGTCTTGGAAGTATTTCCTTGGCGAAAAAATCCGATTATCCTCCGACAATACACGACGTACCGCAATCATGGAAGCTCCATCTTTATTCCCTGTGGTTATTTACAACACCGCACGCAATACCGAACAGAAGCCAGCGAAAAAAATATCACGTGACTTCTGTTTTCGGTTATCGTGCGGTGTTTGTAAATATACACCACAGGGAATAAAGATGGCAGCTTCCATGATTGCGTACAGTCGTGATATTTGTCGAATATCTGGATTTTTTTCGCAATGAATACTCATACCATGACAACCATCTGGTCGTCATATTTAGGGATATTCATTATATATGTTGGCGATAGATTTATGCCAATAAATCCCTTTAAGGGCTAATTTTCTCTTTCAATGCGAGCATGCTACAAAGACAAGATCCAAATCGGTGACACGCCAGTGCACCATTTACTTGGTTTAATTAATATCCATTACCATAGGGTAGACTGTTCCACAGTCTACATGACTGTCTTCTCTGGAAAATGTCCATTGAAAGCGTAGTATACCTCTAGACAGGTGACTCAAATTCCCGTTTTGTTTGGGTTTGTTTGTGAAATATTGGAATAACTATCATAAATTTCCGTAACAGATGGCAGCATTTTATTGCTTTGATGTAGCTCGGTCATGGGTGTTAAAAAATCAGATATAAGTTACACGTAGACCTACAGTGGATTTGATCTTCACCTCCAAACCCGGGGGGGGGGGGGGCACTTGTATTCAAAGTGGTATTATGCGTGAACATGGATTTTCCAAATCACCCTAAAAGAGTATTTCCACCGACTACAAATATACCCTAAACAAGTATTTTTGTCTGATTTGCTACACTAAAGAAGTATTTCTGTAAGTTTTGCTAAATACCCGAAACAAGTAAGGCCATGCATTGGTGTCGTTAATATCTCCTTTTATTTATCTTGCTTTGTTTTTCCATAGTTTATCTCATGCTTAATTTGAGTATTTACACGACTCACAATTTCATCAGGATTTAGAAAAAAACAAAAACATACCCTTTTTCCCAATTTTGTTGTTTTTTGCACCCTTATGTACGGTACGGCGTACATCGCCTGTTGAAAATATCTTGCAATTAATAGCAGGTGGGTTCTCAACTATCTGCAGTAGTTGCAGATGGGGTACATCAACTATCTGCAGTAGATAGCGGTGATTTACATCAGCTAGCTACCTGCAGTAGATAAGCGGTGGGTTTACTTATCAGCTATCTGCAGTAGATAGCAGGTGGGTTACATCATCTAATCTCCGTAGATAGCAGGTGTGTTACATCAGCTATCTCCAGTAGCTAGCAGGTGGGTTATATCAGTATCTCCAGTAGGATAGGCAGGTGGGTTACGTCAGGCTATCTTGCAAAGTAGAGTAGTTAGCAGGTGGTTCCAATCAGCTACCTGCAGTAGATAGCAGGTGGGTTATATCAGCTATCTGCAGTAGAAAGCAGGTGGGTTACATCAGCATCTGCGAGATAGCAGGTGGGTTACACCAGCTATCTGCAGCAGATAGCAGGTGCGGTTTACCAGCTATCTAGAGTAGATAGCAGGTGGGTTGCATCAGGTATCTTGAGAGATAGCAGGGAATATCAAGCTATCTGCATAGCTAGTGGCTGTTTCTACATCAGCTATCTGCAGTAGATAGTAGAGGGTGCATCAGATACCTGCAGTAGATAGCAGGTGGGATACATCAGCTATCTACAGTAAATAGCAGGTGGTTATATCAAGCTATCTGCAAGTGGGATATAGCAGGTGGGTTACATCAACATAATGATCTCCTTTTCCAAACTTTCCCTGTCGTCTCTTGAGGTCGGCGTGACTTTTTTGCCGTCGTCATGTCTTCAAATTCTTGCGGGTCTTTCTTGTCCCAATGTTTTTCTCCTCCACCTCTGGTGCCAACTCCACATGTAATCATTCGCGTGCCCTCTGTCCACCGTTCAGTCGCCTCGTTCTTGTCAGAGAATTTTTTTACACCGTGGGACAAAGTTGTGGACATGATCTGACTAACATGCTGTGATGGACATGTGCATCTTTCCTGCTCTCAAGGCAGCTGTTATACTAGGAGGAGCTAGGACAACCTCCTTTGCACCCCCCCCCCCAGACACTAAAACCAAAACAATTTTTTTAGGTGTACTTTTATGGACCCCAAAACATAATCAGGAGTTCCCAAAATACAACGTGGGCCCCATACGGGGGCGGTTTATTCAGTGCGTCCACTATGGCCGACAAAATAGGGGTTTCACTAAAATGAATTTAAAAACACAAGATATAAAAAACTGAATTGTCAAGAAAAATCAAAGGGATTCAAAATGTAATCTAATTAACAAATCTGTGCCTAAATAATTTCATCCACCATGTTTTTTTTAAATTCAAATGGCGTCCAAAATGGCGCCAGAAATAGCATTTTTCACTAAACTTCATTAAACAAGTATTAAGAACGTAATTGTCAAGAAGAGCCAATGAGATGAAAGTCTTAGGTGTAATGAATTCAATCTGTGCCTAAATAGTTTCATTCACAATTTAAAATTCAAGATGGCGTCCAAATGGATGCCAAAAATAGAAGTTTTTACTAAATGCATTAGAAACAAGAGGTATAAACGTAGTTGTCGAGAGGTTTCAATGAGTTTTACGTGATAATGGACTACATCTGTACCCTAAATAATTTTTCACATGTTTGAAAGCTAAAGTGGCATATTCAAAATGGCTGCAAAATGGAGCCAAAATGGCCACCAAGTGGGCTTTTCCCCAATTACCATGCGGTCACAGCAACCAAAAAGTATTACATAGGACTATAAACAGGTTTAGGGTTACATTGCAGTTATATTATGATAGACTTGTAGGTTGGTAGTTTCTTTTCAGAAACGAGGGTTTTGAGTTGATTTTTATCAAAATGAGGTCAAAAATGTGGTAAGAAAAGATTCTGGCATAAAATATGGGGTCCCTGGGATACTTAAATAGGGTTAAAATGGGAGTCTGTGCAACGGAAATCGACCTGAAAACGAGGCGTGTTGGGCGGCACATACCCCTACCACCATTTCAATGTATGAGTAACCCACCGGGGACCTACAAGTATAGCTTATTACATCAAGTTTTTGAGTCAGAAATAAGAGATAAGGCACTCGACCTCCAGGAAATCGCCTGATGAATAAGCAAAGAAATGTGCATTCACTAATATTGTTCCAACATCAAACATGGACAATTTTCTCCATTAAATGACATACACAACAAAAAATACACTTAAGCAAAGAAATGGGGTATGCCGATTGTTACAATCCTACCTATTCACAGCATTTGCAGAATTAAAAAGACCCACAGGAGCGTTTTGTCTAAACTACCAAAATATCAACAACATCACCTGGCAGAACATAAACCTGCCCTCATGATGGAGGAGGTTTGTCAATGCATTCCAAATGAGCTATAACCGTTCAATGAAATCATATATGGTTACGGTAAAAAAGAAGTTAACCTGTATTGCGCCTGCCGGACGGCACGCCCCATCTTTTTGATTTATACATCTTCCCTGTTATCTGATCATGTCAAAGGTGTCCAGGCCGTCCGGTAAGTGTTGACGACACATGTAGAGATTCTGCTATAATAGAAGGACCTTTGCCCACCCCGTCCTGTGGACTTCCTTTCTTGGAATGTTTCTAGAGTCCCGAGCTTGTGTCTGTTCTCTTACCCAAGTTGTTTGTTTTCCCTTTATTTAACAGTTAAATATTGAGTACGAAGAAAGAAAAGGAACGCCCCCCCCCCCAGCGAGCGCCCCTCCACTGAAGAGCAAATAATGGCATCCTAATGTTGCCAATTATCAACATTGCCCATTCAAAGGTTTACAGAAATTACAATACCAAGAGGCAACATTGTCTAATGTAAAAATATCAGAGACCTTCACCTGGAAGAGCATCAAACCTGCCCGCAATGTTGTCAAGCTACCAAAAGTTAGCTATACAATTATTCCATGGATACCAATCGGGGTGCTATTAGAAGTTAACAAAAACCTTAACCGTCTTGCCATCGGCGTTTCATCACACTCAAAAATAACATAGGAAATTATATTCACCTCAGATTGCGTCTTCTGCAAACAAGAACTCAAGCTAACGGCTAGCGGCTGCACAACTCAGGATACAGCTTCATTTGAACGCCGTGGTTAGCAATGAGTAATCTGGGTTTTAAAGATAATTCATCACATTGTCCTTGAGGTGTTGAACACCGATGGCTGGTGATTTAATGTTGATGGCTGGTTGATGACATTTCTAGTGGCGCTATAGAAGGTCAAGGTCCTGGTAGTGGTAAACGTTAAAAAGCACCCCATGGTATATGGAACGGTTGTGCCTCTTTTTGGAATGCCGATGAGACAAACATCTATCATGAGGGCAGGTTTATGCCCTGCCAGGTGAAGGTTGTTGAATTTTGTTAGTTGAACGAACGCATCTCTGGGTCTGTAATGCAAATGCGTGAATGGGCCAGTTTGATGTTGGTGGTGTAACAATAGCAATACCACATTCTGCTTATTCAGTGCAGGCAATTTCCTGGAGGGCGAGTACCTTCTTGAGTGACTCAAAAATTGACCGTTAAATAAGCTATCTGTAGGGACCCGGGCGTTATTCACATTGAATTTGAAAGGTGGTATGGATGTTTTTTTTTTTCTGCCCGCCCATAGACCCTCGTTTCAGGGCCGAGTTTCCGTTGCACAGACATCCCATTTTAAGCCTATTGAAGTTCCAGGGACCCCCACATTTATGTAAGGAATCTGTTCTTGACACATTAATACTCAATTTTGATAAAAAATCAAGCTCAAAAACCCTTGTTCTAACAAGAAACTACCCAAAGTTCCCTGGACCCATGTTTTTATACTCCAAATCAGTTCCCAGCCCAATGTTTGGACCAATCTGGGTTGGCATACACCTACCAAAAATTAGCTTGATATAATATATAAATCTATATAAAATGATTTTCTGCAGATATGTTTCAAATGTAATGATGTCGGTTAGAGTCATGTGTATTTGTGTGGCTGTGAAGCCTTGTAGTTGCTGTGACGCCATTTTTGATAGTGGAAAAGTCCACTTGGCGGCCATTTTTGGCTCTATTTTGCGGCCATTGGAAATTTCAATTTATATTTCAACATGTTGTAATAAAATGATTCACAAGGTAAAAAAGGTACAGATTGTATCATTATCATCTGAAACTCATGGAAAAAACTCTCGACAATTATGTTATATACCGCTTGTTTTTAATGCATTTAGTAAAAAACACTATTTCCGCAGCCATTGGATGCCATCTTGAATTTAAAATATGTGACCTGAAATTATTAGGCACAGATTGAATTCATTATCACCTAAGACTTTATCTCATTGGATATTCTTGACAATTACGGTTTTAATAACTTGTTTAATGCGTTTTTAGTTGAAAAATGCTATTCGGCGGCCATTTTGGACGCATTTTGAATTTAAAACATGTGAATGAAATTATTTAGGCACAGCAGATAGTTAATTATGATCTAAATGTTGATCCCGTTGATTTTTCTTGACAAATTAAGTTTTTTATATCTTGTTTTATTCATTTAGTGAAAAACCCCGATTTGGCGGCCATATTGGACGCCATCTTGAAATAAACCCCCTTGGGGCAGGTTCTTGAAATTGTGGGAAAACATTCATGATTTGTTTTGGGGTCCTAAAAGGAACCGAAACAAATTGCGTTTGGTTAGTTCTGGGGGGGTGCAAAGGAGGTGGTCCTAGCTCCCCTAGTATTAGGACACTCCAGGTCTAAGTTTTTTATTCTTTATGTGGGCGCCAGCTATAGCTTGCAGGGCAACTTAGTCAATCCGTTGTGCGTGTGTATGTATGTGTGGTGTGATGTGTGGAGGGATGTTGTTGTCACTAAATTGTGAAGGTTTTTTAAATCGACCGTGTCACCGTGTTATTGTAAAAATTTTGTGTAAGGTAAAACCCACGCGTAAGGTAAGAAATTTTGCCGTGTTAGGTAATAAAACGCGTAATGAAAAAAAATTGACGGAGTAATGTAATAAAAAAAACATTGACGCGTTTTTTAATGTATATATATAATTTTCGGTTGTATGTGTAATAAAAAATAATTGACGCGTAATGTAATAAAATAACGGCGTTATGTAATAATTGACACTATACTTTCGAATTTCACAATTTTCAAGGAAATAAATTCTATTCACCCAAGCGTATCAGGGAAGGGGTGTAATCACGTGCGCACGAAAACACCCGGGATCAGGCCACTTTCCGGATAACTTATTCCACCGCACCCCGGTAGGGACTCTGGTTTTATTGAACATGTTACCGTGTGCACTCCCGGTGGTTGTATGGGGTGGGAAGTGGGGTGTGATGTGTATTGGACCCCCTCCGGAAAACACTTGGTGCAGGTGGATTTTTTTTTTCAAAACTCTGGTCAATGGTGGGTAATAAACACAACCATACAAACATACACTAGTGATTCGATTGTACCAATTTCAAAAACGCAAGCCAGTATACCGAGCCACAAATTTTCCCCGCCGAATAAAAAAAAAATTAAAATAAAAAAATGGCTATTATAGGACAAACATAAATAATGTACTTGCTGACATACCAAATTTTAAAAATTTAAGGGGCAAAACAAGTTGTGATTAGTGAACATAGGTTATTTATGCCAATTAGCATAAAAAACGCCATGGGATTTTTTTTTTTTTTTTTTTTCAACCAAAAATAGCGCACTGATATTTAGGCAATTGCATAAATTTGGTTAATTAAATTTAAAAATTAATTTGGCCCACGGAAAAACAAAATGCTGGGTCCACATGTACCCCTCTCACTTTACTTATACACGTTCCGCCTTGCTATAAAAAACCCTTTTCTGGTACCATATGATGCAGGTGATGATCCAAAGTGATGGACAACAGAGAGGGATGGGCAAAAACCCGCCCCCACTTTTCGAGAAGGGGGAAGTATTCAACATGTAGTCGATACAGGAATATCACAGGCACTTGTTTTGGTACCAAGGATAGCGATGGTCTCCGCTTTCGAAAATAAAGGCCAAAAGTGCTAACATTACGTCAAAATGAACTTAAGTTCGTTGTCAGCAACACTGTCAATTTCCATAGGACACACACAACATTTTTCACAAAAAGTTCGGGAATATCCGATTTTCATAGGTTTTTTCTGAACTTGATAGGAAATGACTAGTGGTATATACTCAGATCGTTTAAGTGCTAAGGAATGTTTTGAGTCCAGTAAAATGCGAAATACCAATTTTCCACACTATATCCAGTTTTCAGCTCTCCTCAACTCGTGCCATCATAGTTACGTCATTATGGGATGTTGGTACGTATTTGATACACAAATGGAAAGAAACAAAAAAAACTCTAAGCTATCATGCGTTGGCCTGCTTAATTGAAGGAATAGGATGTTCAGGAAAAGAGCGATCACAGGAAACCACCCCCCTTTCAAAGTAGACCTAGGCTAACAGGCATAGTATGGAATAGCACGTGGCTGGCATAATATATCGTGTGTTCCGTTCTGTTGGTTCCTGTCCGGGCCTGCATCGCTCCTACTTGTGTAGGTATACGAGCGCTCTTTTTAAAGAACAATTAGTAAGTTGTACCCGACGTCAAGGGTGGAGAGGTTGTATTTCTTCCTGGGCAAGGTCTTTAAAACACTAATGGTGTATTTTGTCATAACAACCTAAGTGCCGGGGGCGGGGGGGGGGGGGTTATGCTACCCAGAATTGTTTTTAGATCTTTTCTCACCGTTTAAAGATTTTGGAACATTTTTTTGGTAATGTGCCTTAAATTACTAATGCGCTCTTTTCATAAAAATTAGATAATAGCTTGGTTTCCCCACCCCCCTCCCGGCACCAACGGGGGTGTTTTAAATATATAAATAAACAAACCCTGCTGCCAGAAAATATTTTTCTGTTCATCTACAGTTGATATGGCATGAAATAAAATTATATAATCAGAAAAAATAATTTTTAACACTTTATGTGCTGAAAAGAAGCAATAGCATTGAACAACTGTACGCCTTTCCTTTACTATATAAAACTTATGGAAAAGCACATGACATAGCTTATGCACTCACAAAATGACACACAATACAAAAAATGGTAATTTGTTACGCGAATATATTGTGTTATGTATTTCGTGTAATGTAATAAAATTCTGCCTGTAATGTATACTAACTGGTAATGTATAAAATTGCCGCATTATGTAATCATTTTTATTACAATTACGCGGCAAGTTTTATTAACACAATACCTGTTTTATTACAAACACGGCAGATTATTACATTACGCGTCACTTGTTACAGTAGGCGTCACTTTGTTACGCGAAATATGTATGTGTGTATGTTTATGTTCGTGTTAATGTAATAAGCGACGCGTAATGTAACAATTTCTGCCGGTGTAATGTAATAAACGGGTATGTCAAAAAAATTGCCCCGTAATGATAATAATTTTATTATATTACGTGGCAAATTTATCGAAAATTAAATAGGACACGCTTAGTCCAAAATAAATAAGGTCCGCGATTCCGAAAATGATAGTAGGTCCGCTTTGCATACCTTTTGCAAGTGGGTCTTTCCATATTCGACTTGGGGACCTTGGTTATATCGGAAATACGCCGACTTTGTGCATATTCGGAATAGCAAACCCAGTGGCGTAATCAGAACTTTGCAAATGGGGGGGGGGGGGAGAAGGCGCCCGTGCGAGGCCATTTTTTGAGAGGGTGAATTTGGGCCTTCTCCATAGACCCCTGTACAAAAGGCAGTCAATTGGGGGGGGGCTAGCTTATGAGCAGGGGGTCGCGCCTAGGGATTTTCCCTCTTTCGAGCCACTTTCCCCCTGCTTCCCCCACCCCCACGGTTGGTATGTCACTGCTAAGCCTTAACCATAATACCAGGGGTTCATTGGGCCGCCTGCACTCCCCCAACCAGTGACAGACCAAGGAAAAACAACGCTGGACAGTTAATATTTGTAAGTAGGTTAAGACATCGTGCGATTATGTTTCAGAACCTTAGCTAGCAAGGCAAAGACTGGGAAAAGACATAACCAGTTTTAAGGCAAGCGATGCGGGGAAGTTATGTGTACCCGTTGTCCTTTCCCCATCCCCAAACACCAGGAGGTGGGGCCGTGGGGGTCACCCAGACACAGCCATCCCTTAGTTAACATTCTAAAAATCAAAGGTGATAAGGATGAAGGCACCCCAACGGACTCAGTGGCGGTGATTCCTTAGTAAACCAAAAATGGACCTAAGTTACACAGAGCCGAAGACATCCACCAAGATTAAGGTCAAGAATAAATTCGAATCAATACTGACGGACAGACAAACGGACGAACCGACGGAAGCACACACACACGCGAGCAAGACCGACGGATACACACGCGCACACACACACCCTCACACACAAACAGACCTCACACACACACACACAAAGTCGCAAACTTCTCAGGAGTCACTAGGCCTGCTAAGTCAAACTAATACATACAAAATGCCATGTTATTACATAACGCGTTAATTTTTATTACATTACGCGTCAATTTTTTTATTACATTACGCGTCACATTTTTATTACATTACGCGTTTTATTACATAACACATCAAAATTTATTACATTACGCGTCGGTTATTACATTACACGAAATTATTACATAACACGGTGTAACAGACCTCAATTGAAAAGTTGAAGTTCAATTGGAACCAAACTTCTGTCATAGGTGCACCATGGGATCCCTCATATGTTGATGAGGTCAAAGGTCATGTGCTGAGGTCAAAGGTCATGTGAGGTCAACTTCAAAAATAGGGAAAAAATGTAAAATTGACCTCAATGGAAAACTTGAAGTTCAATTGGAACCAAACTTGTGTCATAGGTTCACCATGGTATCCCTCATATGTTGATGCGGTCAAAGGTCATGTGCCGAGGTCAAAAGTCATGGAGCGGCCCACAGCTATATTCTTTGAATATAGTGAGCGCGAAAGGCGAGAACCGCGAAATTCTAGTTTGTTTTGTCTTTTTACATATTTTTCTTCATTTTAGTTCCCTTTAATTTTGGTGTTTATAAGGCTTCCCTTTAATTTAGTGCTTTAGTCAGCACTATTGGGCTGTGCATTTTGCCAAATGTTATAAATAAATAAAGATATCTGCAGTAGATAGCAGGTGGGTTACATCAGCTATCTGCAGTAGATAGCAGGTGGGTTACATCAGCTATCTTGAGTAGATAGCAGGTGGGTTACATCAGCTATCTTGAGTAGATAGCAGGTGGGTTATATCAGCTATCTGCAGTAGATAGCAGGTGGGTTACATCAGTTATCTCGAGTAGTTAGCAGGTGGGTTATATCAGCTATCTGCAGGAGATAGCAGGTGGGTTACAGCTATACCTGCTATCTACTGGAGATTGCAGATAGCCGATGTAAACCACCTGATATCTACTGCAGATAGCTGAAAAAAGAAAGTCCCCGTCTGATACTTTTTGATGTAACTCAAAAAGTATTTAATTTATTTTTATTATTCAAAAACTGATGGATCCGCAAATTTCTTACGCACAAAATGACAATTTATTTTTGCCCGAAGGACATCATTTTTACCATGAAATCGTCCATTTTATGAAATTTCATGCAAGGGAAAAAGTTGCACTATTTTTCCTGAAACGTAGAAGTTCGATTTCTAAGTGTGTACGGTTAAACATTTCATTCACAATTTCTTGAGCAGGTGAATACTACTGCTGTTGCTCTGTGTGTTGCTACATAATCACATTGAAAAGAAAAGGGCTGCTGGTAGAGATTTACATAATACAGAGTGATAATCAGTAGTTTCACAAATGATGTCACTGGTAGTGTATTCTTTTTTCTGGCCGTGTTTATTACAATGGAATGTCCCACAAAGACTTGGAGTAGGTTTATCATCTCATTTCCTGGGACCTTTAAAATAGATTCACACGTTCAAAAGTTACAGTTGTGGAAGTGAAAGTACCCGATGTGAAAGACCAAACAAGTTTCACGCTATGCAACCCAAGGAGTTTCTTGGATTTGCGTTCATTTTGTGGGTTTGCATTATATCCCCTAATAAACATTTGGAATAAAGTTCAGGTAAGACCAGTAGTGTAACTAGTGGGTGAGGGGTGGGAGGTGAAGGGGGGTGGGAGGTGAAGGGGGGACCCCACTCAAAATCTTGCTCCCTCCTGGTCCCAATAGAAATCAGGAAAAGTATGAAATTGATAGTATTAACAGTTGGCATGTTCACCTTTGAAAAATGGGTTTTAGTGATGTCCCAAAATTATATTGTTTCCCTCTTCCCTCCCTCCCCAAATGAAAACATCTGGCTACATCACTGAGACTATAAAATGGCACAAATATTAAAATAATATTTAATGAAATCAATATTTGCAACTTGAAGCAACAATTTGAATGCAGCATTCTGTTCAACTTGCTTGATTTCCATGTAGTAAATATTCCGAAATACATGTATAAACCTACATAAAAGAGCAGATCAAAGCATGTTTCATATAAATGTCATTGAATCTTATCTACATTATCTCATTCACACATTCCTGCTGCTTTGCCTTTGATACCGTTGCCAAAGAAATCAACATGTTAATCTCTTTTGAAGCCGTCAACGCTGCATAGTAATGAGTCTTAAGAAAAACATGCAGATTTTGATGTAACATAAGACACACTAAGGGAGAGCCTGAAAAGAAAAGGCTCTTGATGGAATATGTTCATTATGCTTAGTGCTTTGACTGGTGTTGGTGAATTGATTCCTAAATGAAATCCATATATGTGACCCAGACATTCACACAATTATACACAAATGACAACACCAATGCATGCTTATTCTTTCTGTAATTGTTATTGCACTTAACAACTTTACAAAATATACAAAAATACAATTCTGGGTACTGATTTGTGCCAAGCTGGTATTTGGGATTAAGGTAATGACTAGAGTTAGGTTAAGGGATTAAGGTTAATCTTATGGTTACAGCAATATATTGATGTTTGGATAGTCTACTGAATGGCATAGTGGCAAAACAAAATCCTGTCTTTGGCTTGGTATTCAACATAAATTACAACATTGTAGCGTTGTATTCACAAATAATGCAAGCCTTTTGCTGAGGTGTATCGTGACCAAGGATATTTTAAAATATAAGAGTAGTATTTTTATACACTTATATCACACGACCAACTTTTCTCATTCACAGTCCATTTTATTACAGTGATGGGCTTTATTGTGCAGTTCATGTTAATTTTTGACAACCACCATAAAGGTACATGTTCTACTGGGGGTCCACCAATTAGAAAAATTTTGCCATTTTTTGGTTGTTGTTGAACTTCCGATTTAGGAGGAGCCAATTTAATTTATTTAAGATTACACAAGGGATCAAAAAACTTAATTTGCTCAAATGGTTTTAAAAAAACATGTCAAATTGTTCTGATAATGATGATTTCAAAAAGTATTTACTTAATTTTGGTGTTTTTTAATATGCCTTCTGAAATTAAAGACTGACTCGGAGATTTCCCGAGTATGCCGCCCTCAGTTTTCTAAGAATTGTGTTTTTTGCAATGCTTGTCCATATTCTGATCATCATGTGAAACAGCTAAGCTAAAATTGATACCCTTGATATAGAAAATCACAACTTTGTGATAAAATTTGTGATTCAGAATGTTTATTATACGCAGTATCCTAGGATAATACAGAGATGTAACAGTGGAGCAGTCCCATTTCCTGAAAATCCAAAATTTGAACCGTATTTTCTTACGTGACTTTGGGGTACAAGACCCCTTCTACAAAATAAATTGGTACTTAAAACTTGTGTTTTTGATGCAGTTATACCTTTATCATGAACACTTTGATCTCAGAAATTGAAAAAAAAAAAAAATAAAAAAATATATTTTTTTTTTTTACATTTCCGGAATTTTTTTTATTTATGGCCCCAAATCCGGAAATCCGGAAATTTCCGGAAAGTTACATCTCTGATTATATACTACTTCAAATTGAAAGACCCAATTCATCTCAAACTTTGGAATTCAACAGTTTAGGTGACTACATCTTTAATTTAGTTGACTACTTACATGTATTGCACAAAAATGTATTCTGAAATCTCTGGGTCAGCCTTTAATGACTCCAACACACTTTCAAAATCTGCCAATGAATAACAAATACAACCTCACATTCAACAAACGGTGGCTAATTAAAGGGATAAACAGCGATTTGCTGATCTGAAGCATCAAAAAGTCATAAAAATTTGCATTTTGGTATTTTTGTTACTGGCATGGATGTGCTTACATAACCTGAAAGTTGTTGGCTTGAAATATTTATGGCCTTGCACATGTATCAATTAGCCTGTAGTTTTATAATCCAATTTTACTTTGATTTTTGACTGACATTTGTCATACAGATGCACTGAAAAGGGAGTGCTTAACGAAGAAGTCACATGTAACATTCTGTAGGTGGCGCTTTTTTCATTGGGTTGCTAATTAGGTCGAATACGATACACATAAATGGCAGCAAACTTGGGCAAAAGTAGTTGGAACACCTTGTGAAAACGTGCTCTTTTACACATAAAAAATTTGATATTTTTGTTACTGGCATGGATGTGCTTACATAACCTGAAAGTTGTTGGCTTGAAATCCGCGTATTACAGACAATTAGGCAGTACTTTTATCCGATTCTGCAATACGTCCTTATCAAAATTACGACTTGAGATCAAAAAAACCTTTCCCTGTGAATATCCCAGATTTATAAACATAATATTGTGCACATAATGACCTGTACTGTTTAACTTCAAACACAAACATTATTGATCTTTGTACTGGTGTTAACCACAAACAGCTGCATAATGAGACGCCATCTCTGATGTCTATTTGTGGGAGGCGGTATGACAAATTTCCTCAAATACTTCATTTTTTCGCTATTTGGTGTTTTTGTTCCTACATTAAAGTGTTTATATGGAATTGTATACTTATCTTTGATTTATAAACTAAAAAAATTCCACATTTTTTTTATTCTCTCGCATTATTGGTGTGTACCCCCTTAAAATCAATCTGTACGGCATTCTGGTGGCAGTGTACTCCACCTCTTGTCTGGCCAGTGTTTTACATCACGAAATATAGCACACAATATCAATTTTGGTAAAAACTATACTTGTATTTTGACATAAATATCACGAGTTTGCTCATGTATTAAAATAAATTGGTTTTAAACTAGATCTCTCCCCCTGTAGGAGCTGCTGAACCAATATACATACTCACCAGACCTTAACAAGACACCAATTTCTCCAAATGGTCTAATTCACACCCTTTACCCAATACAAAGTAGACCAGAACAAAATTTGAACAATATGGCGCATTTACTCACTGCAATTACACCTTTGAAACTAGGTAATAAATACAGAGTTGGTAGTGCATGGTAATTTGTGATAATTTATGCTAGCGTGAATATATGTTGAACACTCAACCAAATGTACACAACTTAAGATTTTGTGCAAGATTTGACAAAATTATTGTTTTACACAACTAGCAATTTTTTTGGTAATATATAAAAAAGGGCACACTCCATGTTTATGCCCTTATAATGCATCAAACGTAAGTGTATTTGTATATTTTATATATGCCTATTATTTTTTTTAAATCAAGTAAAATGTTTTATTGTCTTAAACACATTATTTGGGCATAGTTGTGTACCACTTACCCCTTATTGCCTAAGATGCACTGGCACATTTTCAACAAAATATGAAATTTCTTTAATTTGTCCTCAACTGCTAGTCTATAGATGAGGTGACATCAATGTTTACAAACACAAGTTAGCACCTGGTCTACTGATATGTTAGAGGTGCGAAGAATATGCCCATACAGTTACAGCATTCAATAGCCTTATCACGCCTGATTGCAAATTTTAAAAGCACAAACCCTCACGCATACTGCCGGGCAGTGCTTTGTTCGTTGCCCGGCGTTGACGTCACATGTCACCTCATCTATTGCTAGGACCTTGGAAGAATACAGACATATTGTAAGAACAAAATTATCAAACCATAAAACATATAGGAGCCTTAATAAGAGGCTAAAGACATCCAGTGATTTTAGCCTAATTTTAGGTCTCTGTGAGAAATTATCACAAATATCTTTAATACATGAATATCACAGACCCGTACTCATTAATAATAAGCCACAAAGATGATAATAAAGCCACAGAGGCCACAGACTGGTCAAACAGGGTGGGTGCTAAGGGAATCAACTCCAGCATGTTTTTTTTCTTGTGTTTAACACCATAATATACTGTCTACTGAATAAAACCACTATGTACGGAGCAGTATTTTAAGCATTTTTGGACAATCGGCTCAAAAGACATACGGTCGTTGATATCTTACCTCTGAACAACCAAAAAAAAAGTATATGTTCTATAAGTACTCAGGCGGCTTATGTCAGTCAGTGAGGATTGGTGCTGTTTTCTCTCAAAAATATACCAAATTTGTTCCAAATTAGGCCACTTTTGGATGAACCCACAACTATTGCGGGCCGCAAACAAGTGATCAGGGCTCTCAAGTTTGGTTTATGACGTGCCTACTTAAGTATGGAAGTAGGGCCCATATCTATACCAATATTTGCCAAAAAAGGGACCCAATAACAGAGATGCAGATTTTGAGTCAAATTTAACACAAATTTTCCTTTTTTGTTGACCTTTTTAGCAAATTTGGAAAAATGTTGGCTTCATTTTGAAGGAATTGGACTAATTTTCCCACAATTTTTAAAAAATTTTGGTTTCAGACTGATGGAATTGGACTTATTTTTCAACAATGTTTAAAATTTCGGTTTCAGATTAAAGAAATTGACATCTTTTTTAAAATCTATTATTTAAGATTTTTATGTACATGTACATGTATTTTAATTGTTTCTGGGACGGAAGTAACCTCGCGGGCTCGCATGAGAGCTCTCAGCAGGCCGCAAATGGCCCGCAGGTTGGACACCCCTGCGGTAATATTATCAATTGGCACTACTAATACACCATTTATGCACTTTTAAATTTGTCAACTCCAAAGATCCACTTTTCCCACATAATTGAATTATTGACAAATAATTACAAAAATTTGTCAAATTTAATGGCTGGGCATTGGGCACTTATTACCATGAATATGGTAATCACAATTCCCATGGCACAGTTCAATAGCTTTCATTCATCACTGTATTAAGCAAATACCCCCCTGTATTTTAGTATGATTTATGATACCCAGGACATGCATGGTCAGCTGTTGTTAGCATGTGCTCATCCAAGGCTACTGAACGGAGCCCTGGTAGATTAGCATGCCTTACCACATAATGCCATTCCTCAAGAATCATTCTGAGCGACTTTAGTGATCCAATAGATAAAGTGGTAACAGTTGTAATAATATAAGGCAAGAGTTCCATATGTATCCCCCTTTGAAGTTCTACATATAACAAATTCTTTATTTTTGGCCTTAGGGTTAGAGTATTTGTTAGTGCAAGGCCATAAATAAAAAAATAATTTGTTTCCTGTGGAATTTTAAAAGGGTACATTTGAACTCTTTTATAATCTAAAAATGTGATTATACAATCATTGATTGCACTTAAACAAAGACAAGGATATAAATCAAACTGTTGTTTAAATTTTCTTTAATATCTGAATGCACCTTAGAGTTTGAAAATTTGTAGGAATAACTTAAAAGCGAAGGACAAGTCTGTAGAATTCTCATAAGCTACTTTTTCCACCTGGAGAATTGATAGAAAGGAAAGAAAAAGATAGGGTTCAAAGATCTGAATCACCATTCACTTAGGTGTTGTAGTTAGTGTCTGTACAGACAGTAATGACTAAAATATCCTATTTTGTCCTTAATAGGTTGCTTCTGGTCTTATCATTTGCAGGTTATGGTAGGATACCTGTACCTGTTACAGACATGCAAAAATCTGTTTTTGATGATTTTTTTTATTTCTGATTTAGAAAATCACTGATAGTGCCTTTAAACAGAAATTTAGGTTGTCCTACCACACCACTATAAACCTGCCACATTTTACCTAATTAGTGTACCGGGCATTTAAGGCGCTTATTTAAATGTTGAAAATGAAAGCTACAATTTGTCATTTATTCACATAAACATTGAAATAGTTTATTTGAAGTCAAAATCATCATACATGTATCAATTAGCCTGTAGTTTTATAATCCAATTTTACTTTGATTTTTGACTGACTTTTGTAATAAAGGTGCACTGAAAAGGGAGTGCTTACAAAGTAGTCAATGTAACATTCTGTAGGTGGTGCTAATTAGGTAGAATACGGTACACATAATTGGCAGCAGGTTTCATATCATCAGAGATTTGCTCTATCTTGTAATGTGTCAAGAGGACGATTATCAGTGTGCTACCATGCTTTTGCCTTCTGAGTCTGTGACATCAGTGCAATATTTAGTGCTTGCAAAATCAAATCGCGAGCTTTGACTGAAAACACTGCATACGCTCGCACGTTTAATACAAGAAATTGCATGCACTCTCGGAATATCCGAATGCGTTGATATCACCAACTCTTGGAAGCTAAATGTAATACACCATGACTTCATAATCATCATAAAAAAAGTACTGATATCGTCTGCCAATGTAAAACCAGCCTCATTAATTCCCACCGCACTAGATCCATGTGACATAAACTCTATTAGCCTTACTGCAGTAGCAGAGTGTGATATGACTTTAGTCAATCCCACAATGCACCAGTTTTGGGAAATTCACCTCAAATTGGTCATGTGATCCCACAAAAATCCTATTCTCGACACATAAAAACCTTGACTTTTACACCCTTTTTAGCCACAAAGCGTTAGTACTTAGGGAATTTTTAGCATGATCATGGAATGTCTTGTGGTTCTTAAAGCTTGGAACACTTTTTACCCTAAGTACTGACATACAGTACAGTATAGGCACATTGCAATGCATTATGGGATTGGTTCAAAACAGCCTGATGATTCCCAGATGTTGTCTCAGCTACCGCATTACATACTCTATGACTGTACGATACACCAAGTACTTCCAATGTCATATGTGTTTATTGCTCATTTTGCTGTTTTATCTTTTTTCATTTTGCACTACCTTTGCCCACTCAGCCTCTTAATTTTGCAATACTCTAAAAACAACATGCAATATACAAAAATCCATAAATTATCACTTTTCAAGGTACAGTTACTTTCCAATTATTAAAAGAGGGGTTTATGGTACTGTATTACTAAAGATAATTTGAAAATACTAAAGGGTGCTTGTTCCGATTTTATTGTGTACGTTTTCTACTTGATACGAGAGCCATGGCACTTGCACATACCCCCATCAAATCTGGTGGGAAACAAACTTGCGGTTTGATGGTAGATAGATGCAGTAATGCATGTTGCAAAGGCCATATTTCAATATTGTGCTAATATTGATGGTTAAACCCAGTTTAAACGCGTTTTTTGTTTATTCTTGGAATGAAATGGATTTTTGACGGCTCAAATTTCCCGGACGATCTGGGGAAAATACGGCTTCATCTGATATCAAAATCGATATACTTCCGGGTTAAATCAGGGGGGGTCCCAAGACGATCAGAACATGCACCTTTAAATGCCAAGTTTGAGTTCAAAATTGGGGTGAGGTGAGAGGTCCCTTTCCCAATCTCCCACTCAACTTTACTAATATGCTTAAAACTTAAAGTAAAATTTCAAATGTTTAATTCCAACGTTATCACCGACCTATTAGTAGCTCACTGGGAATAATTGAACATATACCCACACAAACACAAATGGGAGGAAGTCACTTTGCAGGCATATACCATATATGTGAGCTAAATTTTGCGTTCTTTTCATGCAAGGTATGATTGTCCAATCGGAAATTAATTTCCAATACACAGAGGCGCCTTTGTCTTTTGTTTCAATATTTATTATTGAATACTAAGTATATGAAAATGGATACAAATCTGCCTATTTCTGGAAACACTTCTTGGATGAAAAAATCTAACAGGACATAGACAGCATGCTAATGGGAAAAAAGATTTGATTAATTGTTCTAAGAAAATACAAATCTGATTGGATTAATAATAGTGCATTTGGTTTTGCCATTACACTGAGTGTATGGCAGTATACAAATATGGTAGACGGTTTCATATAGAATTTCCATGGATGCAAATGAGGTAAGGCCCATTCAGTCCGTCAAGCACTAATGCACAACTCATACAGAGCATGACGTCAATTGTAATTACCTCATTTGCATCAATGGGACTTCTATATGAAAACGTCTACCCAAATATTAACTGCCCATGAGAGGACATAGTCAAAACTATTGACAAGAGGTTTGATTTTGAGACAATACTATTTTCCTGAAGTGGAATTGACGGGAAAGAGTACGGTTCGAGATCACTGAGGGTCAATAGTTTTGACTATCACAAGTGGGCCGGGGGGTGTCAATAATTCAAAAATCGACCCCTCAAATATGTCAATTTTATTGTTTTCAATACCAGTAAACATTCCAGACATTAGTGTTAAATCTGAAGTGTTGACTCTATGGAAATTTTTTTTCCCCGGGGTAAACCCAAACACAAACTGAAGTAACGGAAAGGAAAACACATAAGTAAATTTTCGTACTTTTTTCAAAAAAATGCGTAAAAAATTGGCAGATTCAAGTTGTTGTTATCAATCACAGCAGTAATAGATGACTCTTGGAAAACTCTTTGTCTTTTAGATACTTTATAATTGTCCGTTTTATCCATACAACATGTCTGGAAACTATTTTCAGTATCTTTTTCTTGGAATTGAACAGGTGCATGTATAGTTCATAAGAGTCGAATTATCAATTATTCGCACTTCAGGTTATAAAATGACTAGTACTTTTGTTTTGCCTATAATTGCACACCTTCTAACCACCACGAAAGTTCAGCCCTAGTGTAGGCGAATGATACAACAAAATTTGGCTTGCCACCAGACAGCCTCACAGGATCTAGAGGGTCGTTTCTAACGCCCCTCATGAAGAGAAAAATTGCTTGGGTGCGTCCTGGTGGCCACATTATAGGGCCTATGCAAGTGCTGCCCATAAGGCTTATTTATTAATATTATTATTTTATCATATTTTCAAAATCATGCTGCCCATTAAGGCTTATTGTAATTGAATATTAGTATTTTATCATATTTTCAAGACAGGGTTCTCTTAAAAAAGGCTCCAAAAAGGTTGGTTTGGAAATCATTTTTTTTTTTGTTCATCGCGATAGAATTTGCCCAATCCGGAAATATGCACATTGTTCCCGCCAAATAGGAAAATCCAGTTTGTGCACTTTTTTGTACATGCATTCATTTGGAGTGTGTTAGAATGGAGGAGGAAGAGAATGGTAAACAGTTGAACAGAACTTCAGTGTCTCATTCTTTCTGAGACTATTGGACTTCATTTTTCAAGCAGCAGCAAAAGAAGCAAGAGAAGACTTTAAATTTCCTTCCAGTATCAGATGTCGATTTGGTTAAATTACCCGATTTTATAGACGTCTGACACATAATTAAATTTTGTTGCATTACATTATGTTAGGTGCAAGTGATGCCGCCAAAGAATGTTAATTTTATCTCAAATCCAAAACGATGGAAAGAGTGTAATATTATTATTTTGACCTAGTAGGCAATTATTTGGAGATTTATGTTGATATTTGATATTAAAGTATCAATATTTTATCAAGAGAAATGTTTATTATAAAACTGTTACTGATTTTTTTTTTGTTTGCCGAAGTCTGTCGTCCTTACATCTGCAACGTATTGCCCGAAGAAATCATTCGGTTATGTCTTTAAACGGCTTCCTTCGTTCAACCATTTTTACACCCGATCTGAAAGCTGTTTTTTTTTTTTTTTTTTTTAAAAGCTAATGAACGGCAGTTTATAAATGTTTTTTACAATCTTTACATATGTGCACTTAAGGTACACAAATGATGGCGCTTTGGTGGTTGGTTTATTTTTGGGACACCCTGTAAGATCAAAATGGTTAATCTGACAGCATAATAGCAAACCAGATTAGGATTCAGCACACAAAAAAAAACCCTAGGTACCAAACTTTTTTAAAAGCCAACTCTCCACCGGTTTGCCGATATCGAGAGCTTGTTTTTTTGGACCCTGTAGGATTAAAACGGTTAATATTACAGCATAATACAGTCAGATTCGGAAATTCAGTCATCACAAAAACCCCATAGTACCAAATATTATGGCCAAACCTCAATGGTAGCGATGTTTTAATTATTGACCGAAATGAGAAATCTGCCCACTGTGCTATGGCCTGAATAAAGGCAAGTTAATATTGGTTTATATACCTCATAGATATCCTTGTTTAGCTACATTAGAGACTACATCTAGTAAAAAATGTGTATACCATCAAAAGTTACTATACCTGTCAAACAATTATTATATCGTCATTATATTCTGTTCATTGATTGGTTAAAAGTGCACCCCATGATAAAATACAACAACAATTCTGCAGAAAAAGACTATTTACGGCCTCCAAAAGAACTAGTTTCCTGCTCTCAAAAGAAATATTACGGCTTCCAAAAAAGCCTATTTACTGCTTTCCAATTTTAGCACACTACTCATGATGCGTGTTTTAAAATATTAACAAAGTTAAACTTGACGTCCCACCTTTAGGGATGAGAAGGATATAATATGAAGGCTGACAACTACAAAAGATAACTGAAAAAAATATCTTACATGTACAGCCCCTGTGTAGATAATAATCATCAAAACAAATTGTCAACATGGACATGCAGTGAGTGACAGTGCGGCCCGCAGAACGGCTCGGCCATTATCCAGATTCCAAGCTGTTAGGAGTGATCAAGAAAGACAAAGTGTGAACACTAAAAAACAGATTAAGAACAGCCTGTCCATGTTTGATGGGTTTTAGTCTGTAAGTAAGAGCAAGAAACACTGCAATTATTGACTGCCGGCATGGTCATGTGGTAGGCTAAGGCTGGCAATGGCTAAATTCTCAATTTCTACTCATTCTTTAATAAACTTTTAACCAATCAATGAACATGAATATTGATTGACGTATATAAAAATAACTATACTGCCTTTAGTCCGAGCCTCCTGTTCAAACGATGGTCCCCCGCCCTCGTTGACTCGCAATAGTGCTATTTGGATTGGGGCCTGCGCCCCTCAGCAAAAATAGCACTATTGCATCATCCTCGGTCCATATTTTTCACAATAAGGTCTCTCATCGTCAATTAGTATATTTTGTATACTATCCAGCCAAAATGTACTCTAATGTTTTAATAAAAAGATTGAATATATACCAATTCTGTGCTTCCATTTACCATCAGATGACAAGGATCGATCTATGAGGTTATATAAAATAGGGTTATGGACTGTGGAGGTCACATTTATTTTGGCAATGGTTTTCGTTTGCGAATAACTTTCTTCAACTTTGTTTATTAAAAGAAAAACATATGGATGGTGGCCCCAAGTCTCTTTCAATATAGCAACTGGCCCAAATGAATAAAAATAGAGTTACAGCAAACAGACACAAACCACAAACCGATTTAGCGGCCTGGCTGTGGGGTCGTTCATGGGTGCTCCCAGACCCCACTGCGACCTCATCCTCGTCTGTTATTCTTATATAAAAATTCAGAATAGCCCTACATGGGTTGATTCTTCAACTCCAACGGTTTTTGGAATACGACAATATTGGACACATAACATATACAAGTCTGCATTTTCATCAAGATTTGGCTTCAATGTTAAACACAATGACAATTTCTAAAATTGGGGATTTCGTGGCAGTCACCGCCTACGACAATTACATTTTAAAATAAGCAGTTGGCTCCAATCAATGAGATTACTGATTGAGACTAATGTTCTGGATATTTGAATTGGATACCTGTTTCCTTTTAGCTTAGGATGTCATAGTGAGAGCTACACCATTATATGAATGTTTTCAAATTTGGCTTGTAGAAGTGTCACTTAATAGATTTGATTGCCGAAAGCCAATTGGTCCAAAAAATCACAAGGGCACAGGACACATCTGAACACTGTAAAAGTTTAAATTCCTGTCTCTAAAGCTTGTGATTGTGTGGACCGATTGCTGGGCAACAATCCTATTCCATGGGACTTCTACGGGAAGTGTTTTAGCCATAGAAGACACACCTTTTGTTAATCCTTTTGGGTACTGTAAACCATCAAATACCACCTTACAGCCATTGTAAAATTTATCTTCACCTAGATCTTGAATAATCAACACCTGTATAAGAACACAAAATATTAACCTTACTTACAAATAGAGATGTTATAAGTTGTCATTGATTTTTTTAAACTCGTACACAAATTTTAAAAAAAATATAAGGTTGGAAGTATATACACATTACCATTTTGGGCATTAATCCACAAAAGAAAAAACAGTGTAATGAAGTTCCTTTTGTTGTCTTTTGTTAAAAGAGAATCCTGTTATTTTGGATGTAAACCTAGGAGCTATCACACATTTGTAACACATCTCAATTTTTTTTTTACAAACGGTTTGAGTGTTAATATGTTGACAACTACGGGACCCCTGAAACTTGATTCTTAAGTGCACAAAGTGGTTCCCTTAAGGGAGGGGCCAAAACAAATTTGTACAGGGGTCAAATTTTTAAATTGTCCACGTTTTTGACGAGCACACCATGTTATGGTCTAACCATAAGTATGCAGGAAAAGGGTTGTTGTAATATGGTACAACCTAAAGTTTCAGAGTTATAGGCGAAAACAGCAAAAATCAAATAATAAGGGTCAATTTCAGTTGTACCGGGGTCACTTTAAAGTTGCTCCGAATTGGATAAAAAAATGGTGCAAATATTGGTTGAGTTCATAGGTTTAAAATACGGAATAGTTTTAACTGTCCTTAAATGCTTAGTATTCTGTTGTAGGGGGCCAGAGGTCACGTCCATTGCATTCAATGGGGCTTGATCTTGTTACCCCCCTACTTTCCCAAGCCTTTGAGACACTTGCTGCAAAAAGATGGGTCATCTAACTGCAGAGTATATTCTTTGATAGCAAGGCAGATCTGCAATCAGCCTGTTCACTATACAGATTTATGATGCATTATGGGTAATAACACCGCCGTGGTGGGTTCCTAAATCTTGAAACATGAAGAGGGTGCCTGTGATGCACTTGCCGTTACACAAAAACTAGCTTGTATTGAGTTTCATCTGTTTGATCTTCATACCTTTGTGATACCTGGTATAATACTGTCAAAAAAATAATTTGCTTCAAGGCAAAACAAGATAGTCCCCACCAGAACCCCAAATTTAAAACACCACCAGGATCCATGAATTTCAAAGAGACTGGGGAACTAAATATACAATATCAAAAAACACCAGTCTTACCTATTGTGTGCAGGATAAAAAGATCAAACAAAAAAAATGGTGTTTATCTGGTATACTTGCTTCATTAGAATGATAATGTAAAAGAAAGGGAAATCAAAGGAATTCATGTAGCAGCTTAAGTTCATAACTTTTGAGGACTACAACAACCTTGTCAATGTTTTCATGATTTGAGTACTCCCAACATCACCTGTATATCTATCATGCACATGCGCAAGTGATCTGGAGGTTTATTCGTTTGATTTAACGAGGCAATCAGGAATGGGCATTGCACCAACTGCTCTCTGAAATTATTTTGAGGTATTACTCATCAAAATATGGGGAGGCTGTGTTTTTGGCAAAAAGATACCAATCTTTTATGCGGGAAGAGCGTGGTCTATGGTAGGGTGCTTGCTATGGTGCAAATATCCCAACAAAATCCCGGGTTCGAACTCCCGGTGGGGTCACTTGCTGGATTTACTCGGGTGCTCAATTACTGGATTTAATCTGTATACAGCTATTGATTAAATACAGAATCCCCGCTCCCTCCATGGTTCACTTGGAGTTGGGCCAATATCATGAAAGCATCCCGTCCTCGGAGGGACTTAAGCGTCGGTCCCGTGTACAGAGAGTCACACTGTAACATGTTACTCGCCGTCAGTGGTCTAATACTGAGTATGGGTAACCCCTGACTGTTCCCAATCCGCCCCATCTAAAAAACGCGGGCCATGTTAGTAGCATCCGTATCATATATCACGCGGCCCCGGAATCATCTTACACAGTTGAATAAATCCTACACCACCACAAGCCATTACGGAATGACTTGTGGACACGAAAGTGTGAAATAATGGCATTGGGGGGGGGGGGACCAAAAAAAGGAGAACGAATAGGAGAAAAGGAAAAATAGGGATAAAATGGGAAAGGGGGATCGGAAGGTGGTAGGCCCTAAACGAATGGAACAGTGGCCAACGGTCCACCAGCGCTCACCCTTTATGCGTAATCGGTCCCCACTCCCCCGAAACTACGGCCAGTGTTATTCGATTCTGTCTGTCGAGTGGTACAGCAGCTTCCAGAAATTAACATAGATCTGGAGCACTGAGCAAAACAAAAGGGGGGTATCCCAGTCAAAGTGGAGGAAATACCTTACAAAACTTTACACTTCCCACATTTCCTTTACTCTCTGCACAAGTTGACCTCCAATGACCTTTGACTAGATAAGACTTATAACCCACAATTACCCGCATTTGTTGACCTATGACCTGAGTTTGGGTGAAATTGAGTTAAGTGTTCACTATAATCAATTTGAAGAAAGATAAACCCGAAAGCTTTAACACGCAATGGCCCCCACACTCAACATAGAGCCACGATTAGCATACCAATTTTGGATTAGTATGTGCCCCTGCAAAAGACATATATGGCACCAGTAAATATGTAAATTTAGCAACTATGGTTTTTATTACACAGTTTGGACTATACTTGAATTATTTGTCAGAATGTGCACCACCTTCTCCATGGATCAACAAAGTTCTGAAATGTCTCCCAGCCCCTTACTATGTCCACAAAAATACTGCAAGTTTAAACTAGGCAAATCCGCCCCACCTGAAGGGATCAAGAGAATGGGGTAACGGCCTTGGTCAGTTGCGTTTTTGCCCATTTCAGCTTCAAGCATAAGTAACCAATGAGAATGGAGGATTAAACAACCCTCAGACTCGACTAATACTCTTAAG